>CAJNDT010002813.1:507500-556937 GCA_905221615.1 Symbiodinium sp. CCMP2592
CTACAACACCCTTACAAGCCCTGAAAACCCGCATGTTATGATATAAGACACTACAAAACCTTGTAAACCGGTAACAGACCCGCTCAAGCCCGTTAAAACCTTTAGCCGATGGGGGTCTAGACTGTCAGAATAGTGTTCCTTTTCGAAGCCACAACATCAAACGGCTGGGGGCCCGAGCGCAGCAGCTCGCTCAGCTCGCCTTGCCAACGCTGGGTGCAGGGTTCAAGGTGCCAGGCATTTTTAAGGTTACCTGTGACTCCAAACTCTACAAAATAGTAGGTTATGACCCCGTAGTTAGAGGGTAGAACCCTTCAAACGGCAAGGTTTTGGAAGCCCAGGTAAGGATTTGGGCTTGGGATTGGGGCCCGAGCGGGTTCCTCTGCGGGTTTGAGGGTGCCTTTTCGGGTCCCCTTGAGGCCTAGGCCTGAAAGCACTTCGAGTTTAGGATCTTCCGGTTCTGGAAACTGCAGAGTCTCAAGGGTTTAGGGTTTAGAGTTTAAGGTTTAGAGTTCAGGGGGCGGGGGGGCCTTCATATTCAGAATAGGGTTTTGGTCCCATTATACGATACTTATAAATCATAATACGCACCCCCCCAAAAAAGAAAAACAAAAAGCAACAAACAAACGTATAATTTGTAATCATCTAGGCCCCTATATTACATGGTCTCAAGGCTCTGGGGGGACAGGTTCGTGTGACGGGGACATCGTTGGGCTGTCCAGGGTGCTGGTCGACATCATCGCGGCGGAAAGGACGTTACATTGCGATTGCACATCGGGGTCAAACTGCCTACAGCAAAAAACCCTAAACCCTAAACCCTAAACCCTAAACCCAAAACCCTAAACCCTAAACCGTCAAAATACCTACAGCAACCAAAATCATTGATCCCGGGGCCCCCGACCCCAATTGGTGAAGCCTCCGCCCTAAAACCTGAACCCTAAAACAAAACCGCTGTGAGTCGTTTTCGGATATTGTGACAGGTTTAGGGTGTGAAGCCTCCAAACTCATACCTTTGGGTCTGGGTATTATTTTATACCGTACTTGCAATACGGAACCCGAAGGAACAGGATTGCTATTTGTTTGAAGCTTGCAAGGACGAGAGAAAAAACGAAAGCAATGTCCAACACGTGACGAAGGCTTCGAACAACAGGTCATGGAACGCCTGTGAGGCATCCGGCTAAGGGATGCAAAATAGAGGGCCGAACAGGGTTTTGGGGCCCAGCATCCTATATATTCATAATAAGGACCCCCCCCCCAAAAAAAAAAGGTAAAGTAAAGCCAATTATTTAGGCCCCTATATTAGGTGCTAGGGTTTATTTTAGTTAGGGTATGTTAAGTAAGTCTCTCCATAAGGGTCCATGTACTCATATAGTATATACATTGGCCTTAAAGTACTCCCTACCACTATGGGCTATTAGACCTTAAGGGTACCCTTAATAGGGTCCTAATAGGGATCTTTAGGGTCTAATAGCCCATATAGTGGTATATAGGTACATTGGACCCAAAGTATATGCTATATGGGTACATGGACCCTTAGGGTCTTGTCCCAAAGTTAAGGACACGCTTGCAGTGACATTTTTTCGGGGGTTCATACCGGCTCGCGGGTCTGCATAGGGTTTAGGGTTTGTAGGGTTCAGGGGTTGGGGGTTATAGGGTTTAGGGTTTAGGAGTTAAAGGGTTCAGGGTTTATAGGGTCTAGGGGTTATAGGATTTAGGGTTTGTAGGGTTTAGGGTTTAGGGAACTTCTAAAAACCACTCTGCGGGAAAGCTGCGGACTCTCATCTAAGGTCTCTGATGAGCGAAGAAGAGTATGGCCAGCCCGCAGCTGAGCCTTCCCCAAACGGGGCGCCTGCTAATTGCGGCAAACACTTATGTTGTTGAAGTCTGCGCAGCTCTACCACTAGCTGCCAGGTCCTGCTCTTCCCCTTCCTCCTCCTCCTCCTCCTCCTCCTCTTCCCCTTCCCTTTCGTTTTCTTCCTCCCCCTCCTCTTCCGCTTCACTTTCGTACTCTTCCTCCTCCGCTTCCCCTTCACTTTCGTACTCTTCCTCCTCCTCCTCCTCCTCCTCATCCTCCTCATCTTCCCCATGGGCTTCACGCCCCCAGATGCGGAAAGATCCGTCTCCTAAAACTGCAGCGAAAGTCGACGAAGAGGACTGGATCTGCAGCACATTCTTCAACTCATGCTGCACAGCGCGGCTGTCTCCGCCGAAGTCAGCATGACCCCAGGTCACGACAGATCCGTCGCCAAGAATCGCAGCAAAAGCGTTGCCCGTGGCTTGAATCTGCTGCACATCCTTCAGCTGATCCTGCACAGCACTACTGTCTCCACCGTAGTAAGCATCGCCCCAGGTTACGACAGATCCATCGACAAGTGTTGCTGCAAAAGCGAAACGAGTGGATTGGATCTGCTGCACGTTCTGCAACTGTTCGTGCACAGCACGACTGTCACCACCAACGCGAGCGCTACCCCAGGTCACGACAGATCCGTCAAGAAGAATGGAGGCGAAAGCAAAGGCGGAGGCTTGGATCTGCTGCACGTTCTTCAGCTGGTCCTGCACATGACTGCTGTCACCACCAGACACAGCCCTGCCCCAGGTCACAACAGAGCCATCGCCAAGAATGGCAGCAAACGCGCCTTCAGTGGCTTGGATCTGCTGCACATTCTTCAGCTGATCCTGCACAGCACTACTGTCACCACCGTTGACAGCACTGCCCCAGGTCACAACAGAGCCATCGCCAAGAATGGCAGCAAACGCGCCTTCAGTGGCTTGGATCTGCTGCACATTCTTCAGCTGATCCTGTACTGCACTACTGTCACCGCCGCGGCGAGCATTACCCCAGGTCACGACGGATCCGTCTTCCCGAATGGCAGCAAATGCGTACACGTTGGCTTGGATCTGTTGCACATTCTTCAGCTGATGCTGCACAGCGCTGCTGTCACCACCATAGTCCGCATTACCCCAGGTCACGACGGAGCCATCCCCTCGAATGGCAGCGAAAGCACCGCCAAGAGAGGCCTGGATCTGCTGCACATTCTTCAGCTGGTCCTGCACAGCACTACTGTCACCGCCATGGTCAGGCCTACCCCAGGCCACGACAGATCCGTCACCGAGAATGGCAGCAAAAGCGTGAGAAGTTGCTTGGATCTGCTGCACATTCTCCAGCTCATCCTGTAGAGCGATACGGTTACCGCGACGGAATTCGAAGGAATGAACCATTGTCAATGTGCAGCACGATCCATCGCCACAAATCGCAGCAAGCGCGGCTTCAGCCATTTGAACCTGAACTCGTCGTATTTGTAAAGTCCAGCGGTCACCATTTAGTCGGGCGCGCTTGATCGGCGCATTGACATCCAGAACGCCTCCAAATGAGTCCACCAGCCGCCCTGTCCCCACTCCGAGCGCCGTCTCCGCCCGACGTTTGAATGTTCCCACTTCTTCATCCGAGTCGGCTTTCAAGGTAGCTGTCCTGCCACTGAGCAATCCAACTTCCACGGTAATTGACATATTGCACGGGGTAAACAGCTCAAAGGCCAAAAGAAGACATTGGGTGTACAGTGTAGAGCATGTCGGTTGAACACCGGATGAACTGTGAATTGGGCTTCGTTGGTCGAACACGGGCGCCTTGGTACTTCATTAGAATAGCAAAATAGTATAGGTAATTATTAAGGTCCCTATATTAGTTTCGGCTCGTTTTCAGATTGCCCTTCTAAGGGGTTTTAACGAATCAGTTCGCGATGTTACGGTCTACAAAACAGTGTCATGGGGAATTGGGGCTGTAGGTTTCAAGACACAAAGAGTCAGTTTTATGCCCAAACAGTTCGCTTTAGGTCTTCCGCTCGGAACGGGAAACAACAATGCACTCATTCGGACTGCTGCGGTCCGAAACGATAGTTTGAGCCTTGCACCAGCGTGGGCATAGTCATTCAGAACATGGTTAATAATGCTGTTACTAAAACATGCCATATATACGGAAGAGGAAGGGCATGAAAGGTTCGGCAGGGGCAACAATCATGCTAAACCACTTTGGCAAATTCCTCGTCCTGAGTACCGGGACCCGCTGGTCAGAAAGGCACTGGAAGGGTTACCGCTGGCTGCCACACCCGAAGTCAGGCTTTCGTAAAGCTAAGGTTGATTGCAAGATGCTGGTGTGATGAACTTCATACAATGCTCAGGTTTGCAAAACTTTGACGGGCTGTGCCGTAGCAGCCCGAAACAGCTTGTCAAGAAACATTCAATTTGTCGGAGCTAAACTACACAAAGACGGCTTTCATGGGAGAAGTTCCCTTGAATCCCAAAAAACCAGCACGTTGGGCTTGTCGGCGCAGCGGATGAAATGTAGGGGCCTTACTAAGTAGAATAAGGCTTTGGTGCCAAGAAGACTATAACTATAAGAAGGAGCCGTCAAAATAGTATAGGTGACTATGTAGGCCCCAGCAGTGGATCCCTAAGCACTTCTTGAAATTCTGCCCGAAGGGTCCTATACAGGGACTACTTTTAGGCCAATGTGTATACTATTTGGGAACATGGACCCTTAGGGTTGGCTTTCGAAACCTTCAGTTTGAGAGAGGCTTTCGGCTTTCGGGTTTGGCTTGCGGGTTCAATGTTTGGAGACACCGGGAGTTCAGGGTTTAGGGTTTAGGGGGGTTTAGGGTTGCCAAAACTGTGGCCTCGAAGATCGCGAGGCCCAGGACTAGGGAAAAAAGTGCTTCTAAGTTTGGGGCTACACGTGGTGTGTCAAACTCGCAGCTGCTGTTAATGATCTAAGATCGATCCCCCCCGAAAACCTTAAACCCTAAACCCTAAAACCCCTAAACCATATAAACCCTAAAACCGAAAGCCTTTGGCCTCAAACCCCGGAACCTCAAACCGACCGTCGACAATGCCTCTGGGCGCGGTAACGTTGGCAAGGAGAGACATCTCTTTCCTTGCTGTGCCAGAACTCATTTCGATGTTCGAGTGTAGGACTTCAGGGTGTTGGGGCTTAGGGTTTCGGGTGCAGAGTGGAGTGTTTCGAGTTCCATAGTCGGGAAGGTGGGGTCAAGGACAAGCGAATCTAGCAGTTATTTTCCTTGTCCTGCAGAAAACACGCCTACCAGTAGAATCAACAGCCCTTCCCTACACCCTCGATCCTGCCCATCATCTTCGCTATCCACTCTCACTACGCAGTTGCTCGTCTCAAAGAGTGTCTCGGCTGTCACTAACAAACCCTAAGGGTCCATGTACCCAAATTGTATATACTTTGGGCCCAATGTACCCATATATGGAGTACTTTCAGGCCAGCGGATATACTATTTAGGTACATGGACACTTAGGGAACATTAAACCACGACCGATGCTTCGTGTTGCGTTGCAGGAGCCTGCAACTCCTGGATCTGTCTCAGCCAAACTTACCTAACACAGAATGTCTTGGTCACACGCTTACTTCTGTTTGCCTAGCCATGCGTGCGCCTGTTACATGCCGGCCGTCCTCCTAAACCTCAAGCCATAAGCCCCATCCCAGAACCTTGAACCGTAAACACAACCCTAACCCCCAAACCGTACTTTGGGTTTAAGGTTTACGGTTTGAGGCTTTGGGTTTAGGGACTGACGGTGAGCCCAAAACCTACAGCCCAAAGCTCGAGAGAGTTGAACCTAAAATTCCGAATGGCACAATCTCTAAACCCGTGTCAATATGAGCCCTCTTTTGGGTGAAGCCTGAAGTCCTCGACACCAAAACTCTTCAAACCCTAAGAACCAAGGCCTCAAATTTACGCATAGCACAGTACATTCACTGTACAGTCTTTGAGCCCCGAAGCAACAACAATTTGTATATCTGGGGCCTTAGCCAAAAACCCTCAAGTGTAGGGCCAGCCTAAGACCCTAAAGTCATCTAAACCCTAAAAGCCATCCTATGATTCCAGCATAAAGACACAGGAAGACATGACACCCTACGAGCCTATAACGGACCCTGGCAAAGTGGTCTGAGTGATTCGTAAGTTAATCCCCTGAGGCCCCTCGCAGTTCCTGTATGGGAGTTTCCGAAATTAGGGGGTACCTTAGGGTCCCTTTAAAGGGTTACTATAAGGGTACTATAATAGGGTTCCTTTAGAGAGGGATCTATTAGGGTTTAGGGTTTCCGAAATTAGCGGTACCTCATTTTGGGGTCCTTATGATAAGGATCCCGCTATTTAGGGTACTATATTCGGGTCCCCTATTTTCGGAAACTCCCATATAGCAACAGAGTGTAATTCTACTAAGCAACATAGGACAACGACGAAAACCTCGTAACACCCCACTGATACAGCCGCAAAACACAATCCTCAAGCCTCAACGAAAACCGCAAAAACCCAGTCCTGAAACCCTGAAACCAAAAACCCACAAAGCCCTTAACTACATCAAGGCCCCTTACAACCCAAATTTCATTAGAACCCCTCATAGATTCATAGATCCCGCACCAGTAAGCCCATACACTATGATGGCCCTTTTGGTAACCCTACAGAACCTTTTGGAGGGACCCTCTATACCCTAAGCTCCACAAACACCCTGAACCTAAACCCCAGCCCAAAACCTTGAACCCCGAACCTTAACTCCTTATAGCTCCCGTTTGAAAGGGAGCCCTATGAACCCTAAGCCACCCCGAACCTTAACCCCTTATAGCTCCCTAACCCTAAACCCTAAACCCTAAACCCTAAAGCCCTATGAACCCTAAGCCCTATGAACCCTAAGCCCTCTAAACCCTGAAGCCTTTCATGACACCCTAGTACTGAGGTTTGGTCTCTTATAACATGAACCCTACACCTCAAACCCTCTAAAGCCCAAAGCCTTTAAAGACGCCCTAGTACTGAGGTGTGGTCTCCAGATGAAGAAGGATGTTCTGGAGAGCCTCCTCCATCTTCAGCTCTGAACGATCTGCGCAGTCGGAGTTTACGGTTTAAGGCTCAAGGCTTTAGGGGAATAAGGTTTACCTGTGACCCCAAACCCCACAAAATGGTACAGTAGGCTATGACCGATTTATTAGAGGTTTTCGGACCCACAAGTAGGCTGTACGAGCTTAGGGGTCTATGGTTGAAGGTGAAGGTTTCCAAGAGGTAGAGTTTGCCGTGTTTTAAGCAGGAAATACAGGTTGAGAAGAGCGGAATGAGCGAAAGCCCTAGACACCCCTAGACCCTAAACCGGAACCTTAACAAACACCGTACTCGCAAAACCTGGTACAGCCACGAAGCTGGTTATGAAGCGCGGAAGCTAAAGCCTGAGCCCTAAAAGCCCTAAACCCCCAACCCCAAAACCCCAAGACCCTCAACTACAAACCCGAAGCAACACGAAGTCAAAGCTTTATCCCTAGAGTGCCAGAATCCTCAAAAGAGCCACACCCCACAACCCAGACCACTGTTGCTCTAAACCCTAAACCCCTAAAGTAAGCCAGAAAGTTGGAATATGATTATCCTAAACCCTTTATGGTAAATTATAGGGTATCCTACCCTGAAACCATATTCCAACTTTCTGGAGTTCCCTTTAAACCCTAAACCCTAAACCCTAAAACGCTAAACCCTAAACCCCTAAACCCCCTAAACCCTAAACCCTAAACCCCTAAACCCCTAAACCCTAAACCCTAAACCCTAAACCCCTAAACCCTAAACCCTAAACCCTCCAAACCCTAAACCCTCCAAACCCTGAACCCCTAAACCCTCCAAACCCTAAACCCTAAACCCCTAAACCCTAAACCCTAAACCCCTAAACCCTAAACCCTCCAAACCCTGAACTCTGGATCTGATCCATAAACCCCTACATCCGAACCCGGTACACACCATGGTTTAGGGTTTACCTGAGGATCCAAAAACCTACCGTTTTAAGGGTTTCACTCTCTAATCAAGGGGTCATAACCTGCTATTTTGTAGGGTTTGGGGATACAGGTAGCGTTTGGGGCTTGAAGTTTGGGGTTTGGCGTTTAGGGTTTTGTGCTTGGGGTTTGGGGTTTAGGTAAATCTTGTGATTCAAATCCACCATATCCTGTTATGGACCTCTTACAGGAGCCTCAAAAGGGAGCCTGAGGCCTTGAATTATAGTAGGATCCCTTATAAGATTTAAGGTATACTCCTTGATTAAGGGATATTGGGGTCTTTGGAAACCCTAAATAACCCTGTTAGGGAGCCTTCAAAACAATCAAGGCACCCTCATACGATCTCTGGAAAGGAACCCTAAGCCCAAAACCCTAATTCCCGAACCCAAGTCGCTAACCCAAACCCTAAACTCCAATCCCTAGACCCTGAAGCGTAACCTAAATCTTAAGACCCAATGACCCCCCCCACTTGCCTTTTCCGGTTCGTTGCCTCCGGTCTCCTGTCGCATGGGGCATCGCTCAAAGCTGGGCTTCGGGTTCAGGGTTCAGGGTTTTGGATTTTGGCTTTGGGGTGTAAGGGCTTAGGGGCTGCCGTGTTCTGTGGGAATGGAGCAGGCTGGTGGTTCGTCTCTTTTTCGACCTTTCGGGTTCAGGGGTTTGGCGTTTTAAGGTTTAGGGTTTCGGGGTTTAGGATTTAGGGTCTAGGGTTAGTTTGAAGCTGTAAGGTGTAGGTTTTAAGGATTAGGATGTAGAACTTAGGGTTAGTTTGGGGTTTTATGGTTTAGGGTTTCGGGGTTTTGGTGTAATGTGGGAACCTGATTAAGAAACTCTGGCCATATAACCTGTTTCAGGAATTTTGACTTCTCAAGGATTTCCGGAGTTTGGGGCTTGGGGTGTGAGGTTGTTGTTCTGACATGAGGATTAAGGGGTTTAGGGTTGCAGGGTATTTTATGCTGAAAGATTTAGAACTTAAGTTCTGAGGGTTAAGGGCTGTAGGGCTAAGGGACTTTGGGGTTAGGTCCTTGGGGTTTAAATCATTAGGGCTTTAGGGTTTCAGTACTCGCAACTAGACAAACAGGCGAGGATCAAACTGTGTTGAAAAACTTGCGTTTCAGCAAGTAGATGCTTGCGAAGAAAAGCAGCACGGTCAGCAGGCTTGGCATCGCTCTTAAAAAAGTTGATAGCCTCAAGCACTGGCACAGCGTGAGCTGCATTCCCAACAGGAGATGAAGTCGCGCCGGACTGAGTCAAAATCATGAATACAGTCGCCGTCTTGACTTCATTCTTGTCGTCGTAATATCCACAAGCGAGAAGACCTCCCGGGTAGAACTTCAAGTTCTCCACTCGGAGATCCCCAAGCAAATTTGACAACTCCACTCTCCTGAACTCACGCTTCTTCACAGGCTTCCCTAAGCTTTCAATTGCAAAGGGGACCACAGGGGCATCATGGTCAACGTCCAGTTCTTCAATGAAAGTTAACAATTTTGAAGACCCAAAAGAAAGAGCAGGCTCTCTCTTCTTCCCTTCGACAGGAAAAGGGTTTAGGCTCTATTGTTTGGGGGGTCTCTGGTTTGGCCAGCAAATCTACTTTATTTCAGACATACAGAACTTCCCATAGGGTTTTAAGGCTTCGAGAGGATTTGCCAAGGCTGTTAAAGTAACCCGAAAAAAGGCCCAAGGTTTCTTAATCAGGCTAATCAGGCTCCTACATTAGGAGGGTTGATCTGATTTAACCACCTCCAAAGAAACAGACTACGTAACTCCTCCGCCCCGCCCGGCGGCAGGGGCCTGCAGCAACAGTTGAGACTTGGACGCTGTAAGGCGAGGCTCAGTCAGCAAAACGCAAGCCCTGAAACCGCAGCACTTTGACTTGAACGCATGAGAGACCTGACATCCTACAGCCTTAACACCTCAAACTTAAAACCCCCCAGCTTGCTATTATTATCGCAGCTACGGACTACTGTTAGTATTACCTGGGAATCCAAAAACCTACCGTTTTAAGGGTCAGACCCTCTAATTAAGGGGTCATAACCTACTATTTTGTAGGGTTTGGGGATACAGGTATTCAATACCCAACAGCCCCGGATCAACAAGTCAGCGACTCGTCTCCTTCACGGCGCTTGGCCTGTTCCGGGTTTTGACCGCCAAGGGTCAGGTTCGGGTTTAGGGTTGAGGGTTTACCCTAGGCATCTAAGGACTCATATATTAAGGCTTTTGGGCCCAAAGACCTTATTATATAATGCTTTTGGGCTATTTTGATGCCCAGGGTTAGAGTTTAGGGTTGATCAGGGTTTAGGGTCTGGGGGTTTATGTAAGGTTTAGGTAGCAAGGTCTTCATCATGAAGCGGGTTGAGGGTGTTGCATGGCAGAAAGCTCAGCCGGGGTGCACTTCGAAAATCTGCAGAGCTATATAAACCATGTTGGCTACCGGTATTCAGGTACTTTGAACCGGGGGGGGGGGGGGGGGGGGTTCAGGCTGTCTCTTTTTTAAGAGTCCAATATTTAATGCCTTTTATTGGGGCCAGATCTTCAACGATTGTTGCTTTTTGACATTGGTATCGATTTTTGCGTTGCAGAGTGCTGGGGTGGTATACAATCACTTTCATGTCGTCCCTCATGCTAACCATCACCATCGACATCATCATCATCACCATCGTCTTCAAAGCTCATCATCATCATCATCACCATCATTAACACCATCTTCTTCTTCAGGAACAAGCGCACCAGGGCAGCGGCAGCGGTAAAGCAACAAACATAGCAACACAACTACCACAGCACATGTTGCAGCAATGGCACTGGCAACAGCCACACAGCAACAAACTGCTGCCATCACCGTCACATCACAATCACAAACAACACAACTGTAGAAGCAACAGCAATGACACCGAAGAAAACAGCGATAGCTGGCACCCGTAGCAGCAACAGCCGCACCATAAACAACGGGAGGGAAGTGTGGTGGACAGAATGCATCACCGCCGCCGCTACCAACTCACACCGCCACTAACGAAGAAACACCCCTACGACCTTGAACCTGACCCCGAACCAACCCTGAACCCTAAACACCTAAACCCTTAAACCCTAAACGACAAAAACTATACTGAACTTAGAACCCTAGCAAAAATCAAATTTTAGCTGTTTCTTAGAGATTATCATAACCAATAATTAAAAATAATTTCTAAGTACCCCTAAGAAGAAAGTGTAACACGCAACATGTGCAAGCTTGCATAGCTCATAGACTCAGAAAACCCTAAACCCTAAACCCTAAATCCTAAACCCTAAACTCTAAACGCTAAACTGTATTCAACTCTTCACACCTGCAGGTAGTCATTCTGAAAAGTGCAATTTTTACTAGCGAACCCCCTTCTTTTTCATGGTGATCACATCTGGATTCACATCACTTAGGGGCCATGAATAAACCTCTCCACACGAATGCCCTGCTAACCAGTGTTCCAAATCGCATGATAAAAAGGCCTGTGTACTTCGGATACATACTAGTCTAATTAAGCCATCATATACCGGCTGTAAGAGGATATGGTTGTACACTCCGGCGACTAAGCTCTAAACCTTCCGAAGCCACGCAAACCCCAATCGCACCTCTATGTCAGGCACTTTGGCGTCCTCGCGTGCGCCGCTCCGCACGGCTTCGAGCTCCTTTACAACCTGGCGAACTCAATGGTTTGGCGGGTTCAGGCTTGCTGTAAGCAGCCATAATTGTGATTTGGTAGGGTCCGATGAAGTAAGAGGTGTTAGCAATCCAGCATGTGGGTTCGAATTTGCACACGGCGGGCGTTCAAAGGAGTTTAGCTGTTTTCTATGCGACCCTTTTTGCAGCATCCACAAGGTAGTTTAGGCTTGAGGTGTCATTGATCAGACTTCAGGCAGGCTTGAACGAATTTCGGGGCGCTTAACAAATCTAGATCTCGAAATTTCTGCATGTAACATGAAACCCTAAACCCCAATAAACCCAAAAAACGAAATCGAAATAAGTCCGAAACTCAAAGTCATTCGCGGTGAGGCTTTGGAGCTTTTGTGAAGTTCAAACCCGTGCAGCTTCCACAATCTGGTCTTGGGCGTCAGGGCCCTACCCAGAGACTCCACGATCCCCCAAATCAAGGAATATATACCTTAAACCCCTAGGGATCTAAGGACTCATATGTTAAGGCTTTTGGGCCCAAAGCCCATACTATATACGTAAGCCTTTTGGGCTATTTCGATCCCCGGGGGGGCACTACAGTAGGATACCTAATATGATTTAAGGTATAGATTCCTTAATTAAGGGAATTTGGAGTCTCTGGGTAGTTGCTCTGGCTTCAAGGCCTACAGTTCAGGGCTCTCACGTGGTTGAGGTTCTTTTCTGGTTTAAGGGTTTAGTTTAGGGATTCGGGGAATATGATACGGCACCCAATATTTAAGGTACCCAAAAAGGTACCATAATTTTGACAACCACCCATATGTGTACTACAATATGCTACAAAACACCCCAAAACGCTGTTCGAACCCTCAAAGCTCCTCCGCTTGAAAATGAGCGGGACTTAGCAGGAAACCCTACCTGGGGATCCAAAAACCTATCGTTTTAAGGGTCAGACCCTCTAATTAAGGGGTCATAACCTACTATTTTGTAGGGTTTGGGGACACTGGTAGACCCTAAACCCTACCCTTTGAGTCGACTGCCGCGCCCGCAGGTGTATGGTTTGGGTTTAGGGTCCCTGACCCCTACCTGCGACTCCAAACCCTACAAAATAGTAGGTTAAGACCCCTGAATTAAAGGGTCCAACCCTTAGAACGGTAGGTTTTTGGATCCCCAGGTAAATGCTAAACCCTATAAAACCTATAAGCCCTAATATCTTGAGCCTAACCACTAAACCCTAAACCCAAACCTCCGCCAAGGAGGTCTGAAAAGCGCCTTGGCTGTGGAGTGACGTCTGGCTCTGGGACTTCAACGAAGAGCTAGGGGTTTAGGATTTAAGGTTTAGGTACCCTAAGGGCTCTAGGGCTTAGGGCTTTAGGGGTTTAAGGTTTAGGTACCCTAACACCTCTAGAGGGTTTCAGGGGTTTAGGGTTTAGGTACCCTAAAGGCTTTGGGGCTTAGGGTCTTAGGGGTTTAGGGTTCAGGTACCCTAAGGGCTCTAGGGTTTAGGGTTCACGGGTTGAGGGGTTCAGGGTTTTGGGTCTATAGGTGCTCCAGGCCTTAGGGTTTCGGGTTTAGGGTTTGGGGCACCCTGAGGGCCCTAAAGGCTCCATGTGGGTTGTGTAAGGGCTACCTGTATCCCCAAACCCTACAAAATAGTAGGTTATGACCCCTTGAATTAGAGGGTAGAACCCCTAAAAAGCTAGGGTTTCGGTAGGGTTTCGGGTTTACGTTTCCCAGATCGTCCAGAACTCTTTAAGTGAGGATTTTTGTAGAATGATTTAGGGAATACCTGGGTATCCAAAAACCTACCGTTTTAAGGGTTCTACCCTCGAACTAAGGGGTCGTAGCCTAGTATTTTGCAGGGTTTGGAGTCACAGGTATTCCTTAGTTAAAGGATGTTGGAAGACCTGGGTTTTGTGGCTTGGGGGTTTGGGGATTTAGAGACTTAGAACTTTCTAGGTTTTGGGGTTCAGCGTTTGCGGGAGTAGGGTCTAGGGATTAGTGTAGGACTTAAGGGTCTGGGTTTAGGGACTAGGCATTAGGGGTTTAGGGATTGGGCAGTAGGGCTGTAGGACTGAAAGGTTTAGGGCTTTGGGGATTTGGGGTTTAGATTACCAGGTTTGTTTCAGGTCAGGCTTAGGGTGAGCAGGTTTAGCGAGTGGGAGTTTGGGGTGACGAGAGTCCAGGCGTGCACAAGGACATGGATGCGCAGGCTGTGAAGCTTTCTGGCTTCTGGGTCCAATCTTTTGAGCATTCGTGCCTGGAGAGTTGACTGCGCTTTCCATCTCAACCCCTCAGCCCAATACCCTGGACTCTAAAACACAAAACCCTTTCGACACTAAACCCTGAAGCCCCGCCCCTACCCACACCTCCCTTAGTCCATAGGCCTTATAGTACCACCCAAATCCTAACCCCAAAAGGTTAAAAGTTTCCGACTCTGCTACTAAGAACCCTGATGAACTCTGATCGAACTTACCTAACACCAAAGCCTACACCCGACTAAACCCAAAACTTTAGGCCCTCAGCCAAAACCCCCCAAAACCTACCAATACCCTAAATCCAATGCCTTAAACCATTGCTCCGAACCCCCCAATATCCTAAGCCCCTCTAACCTGGGCGTTCCGATCATAATACCCTTATAGGAACCCTAAGGAAATCCTTATGGATCCCTCTAAGGAGCCCTAAAAGTACACACACTGAAGTCCCCATGGTTCGGACTCACTAAACCCTTAAACCATAGTTAAACCCTAAACATCCCTCTAAAGGAAGCCCTATAGATCCCTTCAAAGGAACCCCTATTTTTGGATCCTTTTAAAGGGACCCGGTATAGATCCCTTTAGGGGGAACCCTTAAACCGTAAACCCTTAAACTCTCAAGCCCTAAACCCTAACTAAATTCTGATCCCTAAACCCTAAACCACCCTAAACCCTAATCCCTAAACCCCAAGCCCTAAACCCTAAATCGTGGTTCAGACTCCCGAGCTTCCGACCTGTCAGGTCCCGTACTCTCCGCAAGCAAGGGCCCACGAAGTCACCACGGAGCCTCATGGGGGTTTCAGAAGCGGACGCTGTGGGAACCTATGGTTTGTACTTGGGGGGACCTAATGTCGCCTATCGGTTGACGTTTTTGGTAGTCCCACGCGTTTAGGGTCGTTTAGGAATTGGATTTTAACGTTTAGGGTTTAGGCTTTACGGCTTTGGTTTTAGGCTGAGGGCTTTGGGGTTAGGGTTTCGGGTATGATAAGGATCCTATTATTAGGAGTTCTATGAAGGACTCAAACGTAAGATTCATAGAGGCGCCCGCGAAGTCTCCACGAAGCCTCAGCCCAACTGCGAGCCATGGTTGGGGTTTAAAGCTTTTGGGAGAGGTTTGGGTCCGGGGCAGTTCACGGTTTAGGGGCTCAAGCTTTAGGGTTTAGAGTTGAAGCTTTTTTAGATGTTTTGAGTTAGGGCTGTAGGGTTGAGGGCTTGTAACGTTTACAATTGTCAGGATCAAGGGTCTGTATAGGGTAGTGCTTTACTTGTTAGTGGATTTACCCCGGGCATCAAAATCGCCCAAAAGCCTTATATAGTATGGTCTTCGGGCCCAAAAGCCTTAATATATGAGTCCTTAGAGGCCTAGGGTTAGATCGTGTTGAGCCCTTGGGAAAGGTTGTCAAGATTGCAAAAGTTCGGGGATGGTGCAGTGCCGAACTCAGAAAACATTCAAATTATGTATCCCCAAGGGTCCATGTACCCAAATAGTATATACTTTGGGCCCAAGGTACATTGGGCCCAAAGTATATACTATTTGGGTACATGGACTCTTAGGGATATGTACTGCAAAATACCGCCTAGCTGGCCAAAACCCCAAAATACTAGCCAAGTATTTCGAAACCATACTGTCCGTCGGTATCCTAAACATGGTCACTATTCTTAGTACCATGGTCTAAGACGTTACAAACCGCCTTTCTAGTCTATGCTAATACAAGCCCCATGAAACCCCTGACTCAAAAAACAAATTCTTTTCTGCAGGTGTGGCAACGCATGCATGTTTGGAGTATGAGGGCTTCAACGGGCTTCAAGCGAAATCCTCCATCTGTCAATTTGCCAATGTGAGAGATATTTGCTATGCCCGGCTATACCCTATAAACAATGATTTGCTTTGGTGTCCGACGCCGGGATGGGGAGGGGGGGGGGGGGGGGGGGGAGTCCTTGTGCAGGCAGTTGCCAAAGTAGCGAGAGCGACGACCAGGTGCTCCCAGGAACCTAGCTTCCAAGATGATGATTCACTGTTGTAGAGATCTCCCAAAGCATCGTGGAGAAGGGTCGAGTCGAAGCTATCGCTGCATTCTGGGATAATGATGGGCTCTTGTAAAGCCCGACGGGCCGTACACCAGGCAGCGTAGCCGGCCATCGAATCTCCTGTTTCACCGCTTTGGTTGCCTCTTGGGCTGAAGTTCCGGCACTCCACGCCCACGAAGTGAACACGGGCAGGGACAAGAGAGCAAGCAGTACTTGCCAATGATGGTAGAATGTTACTTGGAGGATCATGGGACTTAGTAAGTAAGGTTATAAGTACCTTAAGTGGGGTTATAAGTAATTATAAGTATGGTTACCTTATTTATAACCCCAGTTACTAACTCCCATAAACCTTCAAGTAGAATGGTAGGGAGGCGAAGGAGAGGATCGGCCGATAGGATGGAAGAGGGGTGGGTGGCCGGTGACCGGGAGGTTTAGGGCCCAGGGTTTTGGGGTTTTAGGGTTCAGGCACAAATCTTGCAAATGCTGTTGCAGATTCTCACTGTTATCTGTAATATAGGGGCCTTAACAATTAGAATAGGGTTTTGGGGCCCATTATACTATAGTTATAGTAAGGAACCCCAAAATAGTATAGGTAACTATTAAGGCCCCTACATTAGTATTGCGAAGTGCTTCAGGCCCCTCTCTACCCTCAAGGAGACGACACACCGGAAATGGTTGAACACGGATGGGGGCTGAAATTTTGCTATATCTGGGCGGTTGTCAAAATTATGGTCACGTTTTGGGTCCTTCTTTTAATACGGCACTTAATCTTGAGGGTATCCAAAAAGGGACCCTTTACAACTACCCATTTTGCCGCGTCCCCGAGGCAGCCCGAACGCATCAAGAGATTCGATAATGTATTGTATACAGGTGCTTGGGGCGGAGGACTTTCCTACTAAAGGGGTCGGAGTATTTAGCAAGATCTCCTCTTCTTGTCCCGAAGGCTAATCTGATTCGGGTAATGCTAGTAATATTCAAGATCAAAAACACATATAAGCAACCTTCATGGAAATATCATCATCGTACCTGTCCTAGCATGGTCCTAGCCTTCATAGCAGCTTCATATCGAAACTCAGCAAAGCCCGACATTCCAAGCTGCCCTTGCCCCGTAGCACCGTCACCCAAACCCATCACTCCGTCGCTTCCGGTGGGCTTTACGGACTTTATGGCTATGCTTTGTTACATTGTTGAGGGGCTTTGGGGGGCATTGCGGCCCTCGGAAGGGGCTTATCATTTATCAAAACGGGTGCTTAGAAGATGGTCATGATGGTTTTGGGGTGTGATGCAGATGATGTGGATGGCGAGGACGAGGAAGGTGACGGAGGACGTTGTCGTAATGATCATGAACAGCGTGACGGTCGAGAGCATGGGGACATCGATGGTCATGGATGGAGTGCAGATGGAACTGATGATTAGGGTGGTGATGATGATGATGATGATGCGGTATACATGCTAATTAAAGATATTGCTGCTTATGACGATGGTGGTGATAGTGGTGACAGCAATGTGATGACGACGACGCTGTAGTTGAGGAACCCCCAAAACAGCATAGGTAGTTTTTGCGGCCCCTATACCAAACCCTTATGGGAGCCCTTATAGTAACCCTTCTAGGAACCCTCTAAAGGAACCCTATTCTAATTACATACCCTAAACCCTAAACCCCTACACCCTAAACCCTAAACCCTGAACCCTAAACCCTAAACCCTAAACCCTAAATCCTAAACCCTAAACCCTAAACCCTAAACCCTAAACCCTAAATCCTGAACCCTAAACCCTAAACCCTAAACCCTAAACCCTAAATCCTACACCCTAAACACCCTAAACCCTAAACCCTGAACCCTAAACCGGCAGAAGCAGTTGAGGCCGTGACCAGTGCTGCACCTGCGCCTCGAGGATGCTCCGGTAGGTCATCTGAGCATGGCGAAGTCATGCCCGAAGGACGCAAATACTCCCTGGGGCCCTGGGGTTCCTTTAAAGGGATCCTCAGGGGTTCCTTTAAAGGGATCCGTAGGGGTTCCTTTAAAGGGATCCTAGGGCTCCTTGTAAGGGATCCTTAAGGGTTCAGAGACTCCAACATCCCTTAATTAAGGAATTTGCCTTACAACTTTATAGTAGGATCCCTAAAATCTGATTTTTTAGGTATATTCCTTAATCAAGGAATAGTCGTTGGAGCTTCGGGTTTAGAGCTTTCGCGCTGCAAAGTCTAGGGTTCTTCCGTGGGGTTCCTTGACAGGGATCCTTTTAGGGTTCCTTAAAGGGACCTATAGGAGTTCTATAAAGGGTTTAGGGTTTAGGGTTTGGGAGTTGCCGAAAATGGGAGTACGATATTTTGGGGTCTTTATTATAAGGGATCCGACTATTTAGGGCACTATATTAGGGTCCCCTATTTTCGGAGGAAACCCCATAAAGCTATTCAATTAATGGGGGTCGATGGATGCCCCCTACCTGGGGATCCAAAATCCTACCGCTTTAAGGGTTCTACCCTCTAACTAAGGGGTCATAACCTACCATTTTGTAGGAATTGGAGTCACCGGTAAGCCCTAAACAACAAACCCTAACCAATGAGCCGTGGCTCGGCTATTGTCTTCTTGAGCATGTCAGGGTTGCCAACCCTTAAGCCAGACCTCAAACCCTCACGGTTTAGGATTTGAGGGGGGTTGTCGGGGTCCTGTGGGGACGGTCTAGGGTTTAGTAGTTTGTGGTTCAGGGTAGGGTTTCTGTGTAAAGGCTTACCTGTGACCCCAAACCCTACAAAATCGTACGTTATGACCCCTTAAGTGTAAGGTCTAACCCCCGAAAACAGCGGAGTTTTGGATTGCCAGGTAGGCTTTGGGATCAGGACCTCAGAGGATGATGAAAAACCCATGGCCTGAGAACTGCGAAAAAGGTCAATGTCCGAAGTACGCAGAGAGTCTTTAGGGTTCCTTTAAAGGGATCCTTAAGGGTGCCTCTAAGGGATCTATAGGGTTTAGGGTTTAGGAGATTCCAATATCCCGTAATTAAGGAGTAATAGTAGGACCCCTAGTACGATTTATTGGAGTCTCTGCCCAGCCCTGATCTAAGACCGCCGCGTATTGTCTCCTGGAAAGCTGCAGCACAGTGGTGGAGTCTTGTGAAGGTTTTGCTAGCCGCTAGCTTACCGTTGCCATCGGTGGTGCGGTTTGTGTAAGCACGGACATGTGAATGCACACATAGATATACATGTACATAGCTGCACAAACATACACAGATAAGCATATCAGGTGCAAATACATAAATGTATACATACATAACCCCTTGTATGTATATACATGTGAATATATATATATATATATATATATATGTATGCACACTCGGGATTTAACACTTTTTCGGTCACAGATGTGGCTTCTAATCATTCTAATCTGGATTGCTTTTTCTGCAAGTAATTGAAGCTTTACGGTTTATGGGGCACAACTTACGGTTTACGGTCTCCTGTTGAAGAGGGTTTAGAGTTCACGATTTTCAAACTCTATGGCTCAAGGTCTAGGGCTCACGGCTTACAGTGGTTGGAGGTTTACAGTTGAGGTATGCTTAGAGGCTTAGAGCCCAAAAGTCCATGTCCCTTCTGTGTTATACACTTTGTCCAAACACTTCGTTCAAGCTACTTTGCTTGGAGACTTCGTAGGTGCGGTCGTAAGTACCCTAACCGGAGTTCTAAATAATTTTAGGCACAGTTACATTACCTGTGACCCTTGTCACAAAGTTTACTACGCCACATGAAACTTTAAGCAGAGTTTTAGGGTTCCTTGCCTCCCATAGGCGAAAGAAGGCTTCAAATTCAGTTCTATGGGGAGAGCATTATTACCAGTACAAACAATGATGGGCCCTTTCCGCTAACAGGCACTCCATTCTAGGCACTCTAGACTTTGATATAGGGGCCTCCAAAATTAGAATAGGGTTTTGGGGCCCATTGTACCATAGTTATATTAAGGAACACCCAAAATAGTAGGTATAGGTAAATATCAAGGCCTCTGTACAAACCCTACAGAAAGCCTTAGAGATCCCTTAAGGGAGCCCGTAAAGGAACCCTTTAAAGGAAGCCCCTGTATCAGAGTTTTGATCGTTCCGGGCGTCCTCAGCAGCTCCCAGCAGTTTCCCAAAGGGCGCTTGCGATTGTCTAGCATCCTTTCCTGCACGAGCCCGGAGGATCCCTTTAAGGGATCCTTTAAGGGGCTCCTTTTAAAGGGTTCTATAGGGTTTAGGGTTTAGGGTTGTTCTATAGGGTTTAGGGTATAAGAGCCCAACGGCTCCTTAAAGGGAGCCGAAACTAGGGTTCCTTTAAGGATTCCGTTTTGGGGTTCCTTTAAGGGTTCCTTTAAAGGGTTCTATAGGGTTTAGGGTATAAGGGTTTCTATGGTACCTTTATAGTCGATACTTAAGCCTTAAAGGGGGTCCCTACATAGGTACTTTAAGGCCTAAGTATGTACTATATGGGTACATGGGGCCTCAGCGGAGCGGGCTGCCCACAGAGTCCGAGATTTCTTAATGTGCGGAACATACGGCTTGAGAATGTTGATAAGGTCTTCCAGCGTAAATATGAAGGAGCATGCCTGAAAGGAAAAAGGGGCTTGAAGTTGATGCAGCTCAGCCCACTTACAAATAAAAACAGTAAGGGCTCTCTGGGTGCTGGTCCTCCTAACGTGCTTGCAACCTTGAAACGGCAGGGTTTCGGGATTAAGGCTTGAGACAAAACCGGGGGCGTTTTTTACAGATAGGGTTGCGTGAATATTGCCTCACTCGAGGAGGCACTGTTGGGACGTGCAGCAAGCAGTGCTCGGAAGAATTCGTGCCTCGAGCACTCAGGGCTTCTATTCAGTTCAAAATTTGCGGATGAAGGCCCAATCCAAGAACCCGGGCAAACGTATCTGGCGGCATGCACTTCACTGTGCAACCTACTGGACACCCAGAGAGCCTGAACTGTTACCCACTGTGCTTAGCATGGACCAAAGGACAGACATCTTACATGTGAAAGGACCAGTCGAGAAGCAAACACATAATCCCAAACGTCCATGTACCAATGTGCTCTATACTAGGCCTTGAGGAGGTTCTAAATTTTGGGTACCTTTCGGGAGCAAAGTACTCTGCACTAAGTTAATATGGGCACATGAACCCTGACAATTGTCAGAGACCACCAGTGAGCTAGGATACCCAGTAACCTAAGAATATAAAGGCCTCTCTTTTTGGTATTGGGTAACTTTATAAGGAACCTAGGACTACAAAAAGGGAATAAGGGTACTACTGGGCATCCTAGTGAGGCAGCCAGCAGGGACAGAGGATCTAGGATTCAGTTTGGGGGTTTGGGGGTGTGGGGTTTGGCGGGGTTTAGCAAGCCCATATGGGGGTTTCCGAAAATTAGGGGTACCTCATTTGGGAGTCCTTATAATAGGGATCCTACTATTTAGGGTACTATATTAGGGTCCCCTGCTTTCGGAAATCCCCATATAGATCTGGCTGGCCTGAGGTTTAGGCTCCGCATACCAGCAAAGCAAAGTCGAGCTCTCTGCCTCCTAATCTAGGCTTTGCAGCAACCCACTGGCAAAAAGAAGAGTTGTTTTTGTTGGGGGGGGAGGAATAGTTCTGTCATGCTAGAAACTCAGGAACAGACATGTAAAAAACAAACATACCACTGATTAACCTAGTTGTTTAACACGGCAGACGCACCGTGGACCTGCCCACACTACGTGCCCCACATATAATGTCTTGTGTTGTCCTCCTCACACGCCAGAAGCCCCACCCCCAAATCCTCACCCCTTGCACACAAGAAACCCTAAACCACTAAACCCTGAATTACAACCCACACCTGAACCCGGAAAGCTCCATCCCGAATTCTTCATGGGCCTGGTTGATGAGCTGGTTCCGTGTAATTCCTGCACTAACAGCGTGGGTTGAGGAATCTTTGGGTAGATAATCTACCTGGGGCCGGAAAACTCGCCCAAAATGGTGTAAATGCCAGGTTATACCGGGTATAAACTACAGGTGAGCCCCTACTAGATGGGTAATTCTCTCCATTAGAGTTCCGTTTCGAGTCCTCTTTGGTAAGTAAGGGTGCCGTACTATATTGGGGGACCTAAAAAGGTACCTAAGTAAGAGAAGTATCTTTATAGTACCCACCTGTCTGTATAGAAACACTCTAGCAACCATTATAGAACCTTATAAGGAACCCCATAAAGAAACCCTTATAGATCCCTTTCAAGGAAACCTAAAGAGGGACCCTAATTGAGAGAACTATCCATAAAAGCGGAGAAGTTCTTTGGAGCTCCAGCAGCCGTGCAATCAATTCGAAGGAGCTTTAACTCCACATAGGTTTAGGGTTTAGGCGTTCAGGGGTTTAGGGTTTAGCGGCTCAGCGGTTTGGGGTTTACAATTATTAACGCAACATAGAACTCTGTGAACCTCTTTACTATGTACATAATAGCGAAGCATAAGAAAAATCCCTTGACAAACCTCCATTCCCGAAGCCCGAAACACACACAAATGTTCACCACAGCAACAAATGGGCCTTCATAAAGAGAATAGGGTTTTGGAGCACAGGCTTAAGCCTACACTACCCTACAAAAACCCTATAGATCCCCTTAAAGGAACCCTAGGGAGGAGTATAGGTAAGTGGTTAGTCCCCTTCTTTTAAGCCGAAGGAGACCCTGCAGAGGTCTCTCTGAGAAAATCAGCCCGAGCCCCAAACGCCAATCCCTGAACTTTTCAGAGACTCCAATATGGGGGTTTCCGAAAATAGGGGCCCTAATTTTCGGAAACTCCAATATCGCTTACCCTAAGGGTCAAAATAGCCCGAAAACCATATATAGTATGGTCTTTGGGCCCAAAAGCCTTAAAATATGAGCCCAGAGAGTCTATAAAGGTTGACCAAGGAATCTACTTTAAATTACAGTAGCATCCCGAATATTATTTAAGGGTACAGGCCTCAGTTAAGGGATAATCGAGTCTCTGGGTTCTAAACCTCGTCAAGCCACTGGCCCATAAACCGGGGGAAGACGGAGAGGGAGTTGTACTCAGCCAGCCTAAGCTGCAAACGAACCCTAAACACTGGGACCCTCTACTGAACCGGTAGTGCAGGGCTGAACAACTTGGGATTCCGCGCAGTGTTCAGAGTTTGGTGCAACCCAGAACCCTAAAGTAAAAGCCAGAAAGTTGGAACATGATTATCCTAAACCCTTTATGGTAAATTCTAGGGTATCCTACCCTGAAACCATATTCCAACTTTCTGGAGTTCCCTTTAAACTCAAGTCCCATGTCCCAAGGTCCTCCCTAAACCCTACCACGACCCAGGAGCCCCCAAGCTGTCCTGCCAGGGTGAGCCCCTGGTGGATTTGGACACGCCTGGAGACTGCTGGGCTCCCATTTTATGCTGGGTTTTGGGCCTTCAGGGAATATGGACCCTAAACCCTAAACCGGGGATACTATGCGGCTTCTTTTCAAATCAGTCACGCTTCAGGAGTTCATGCCGCCGGAGCTGGGGAGCAGGTAGGAGCCGAACTACTGTTGGTGATATACATCCTGCATTACTTTATTTAAGGAACCTAGACTATGGCATATGCGGGATTTATATGATCAACCGTAGGACTTGGGATGCAGGGTTTCGGGGATTCGGGGCATGGAAATTTGGGGGGGTGGAAGTCTGGGAAGGAAGGAGGGAAAGAAACCTAAACCCTACCTTAACCCTGAAGGACCTAGTATGCCTGTTTAAGGGCTTGTATAAGGAAATCATGCTAAGGAACCCTAAGAAGGTAGGTTATTCAGGGTTAAGGTAGACCCTAAACCGTAAGCCCCAACCGCAAAGGGTCATTCACCGCGGACGGGGAAATAGGCACCACTTGGTTCGTGGATTTCCCCCGCGTCGCAAGACCCTGAGACAAATAGGGCAAGCATGACACGGTTTGTATCGAATGCGGTATACGGCCCGCATTCCTTCATAGGGCGGCTCCCTCACAGAACCTGATTCAGGCGGCGGGATAGGTTCGACCCTCAGATTTGGAGGGAAGTCGAACTTGAGCTTTGGCCGAAATCTCATAATTTCGCGCAGGCCCTCTGTCTTTGCTGGGACAGCCGGTTCAAACAAATGTTCACTGAGAGGTCTCGATCTCCACATTCACCAATTCTTCCACAGGCTCCTCAACGTAGTCTTCGGCCTCAAATGGAGTCTCGGCCACGTCTTTCGTTGCCTTCTTCTTCTTGGGAACCATGGGGGGCATCGTCCTCTTCAGCGGGCGGGTCTTGATGCGCATCGCCCTCATCAGCCGAGGGAGGATCCTCCTTGTGCCGCGAAGGCTGTGCCATGTCAGGCTCCTAGCTCAGGGAGGCAGCACCACAAGCCATCCCGCCTCTGTTGAACCGACGAAAGGACAACTACTAATCTTAAATTGCCTGAATTGAAAGAAACACATAAGCCAAAAGGCTAAACTTCAAAACCTGAGCCTTAAACCCTAAACCCTGAAAACTGTAAACCCTTATACCCAAACCCTAAAAACTCTGTAAGCCCTATACACCCTATAGGTGAACCCCCTGTAAACCCTAAACCCCATAACTACAAACCCTAAACCCTAGCTCCTTACTTAAAAGGATGTGGAAGGTCTGGGTAGCAAACTCCCTGACTCGAAAACTGCATCGTTCAGCCCTGGAGTCAAAGAATGGGCAACCGTTCGGAACTTTAGTGCTTAAGGGTTTAGAGTTTGGGGGTTTCGGGGTCATTGGGGTTTAGAGTGTAAATCCTAAATCCTAGCCCTCGACCCTTGAATATGTGAACACCTTATGGAAAACCCCATGTGCTGCTGTCCCTGACCTGCTTGCAAGCTACTGAAAGGATGAAAGGATCGAGGGACGCAGTAACAAGGATTATAAACAAAGTAGCCACACTTATACTGGTTTATAGCCCAAGTAAAGGTAACTACATATAACTTTATTAAGTAAAGGGCTTAGGGGTTTAGGGGTTTATGGGAGGCCTGCCAACCGATTAACATCTGAACGTCAAGCATCTTGGCATTCACGTCTTGGTGCACAACGAAGCACTACCTGAACACCGATTTTGGGTGTTCAGAGGCGGGGGGGAGCGCAAGAAAGCAAACCCTACACCTATATAGATCCTTACCCTAAGCTGTCTTTGAAGGGCGCGCAATGGCCCAGAACCCTTGCCTGTTGTGATCGCTGAAGACTTCGAAAGTTCAGTCCGTTCAGTCCTTCTTTCGTCTGGGGGAGCTCGACTCAGGATTTAGAGCTTAGGGTGTCAAAAGTTTCAATTCTTAGGGTTTACAGTGTTATGGGTTCTCGACCTCAGTGTAGGGGTTTTGGTTTCGGGTTTATCATCCGGAGTACCTGTATCCCCAAACCCCGCAAAATAGCAGGTTATGACCCCTTGATTAGAGGGTGAAACCCTTGAAACGGTAGGTCTTTGGATCCTCAGGTATAAACTCCAAACCTGGATATGGGATTTCATGTAGTTTAGGCGTCCTAGACCCAGAAACCGAGGCCGCAAGCCACAAACCCGAGACGCCGAACCCTAAACCCTTATACAGCACCCTTACAGTATGCCTCTCGAACCCTTTAACAGGATCCTAGACCCTGACTTTAAACCCAGAACCCTAAACCTTACAGGCACCTGTGAGACAGCTGCTCGTCTTCTTCCGGATCCCCCTGCATGGAGGGGCGCGGAGAGGGGTTGCTTAAGGCGAGGTCAGGCTTTAGGGACTTTAGCGTTCAGGGGTTTAGGGTTTAGCCTTTTAGGGTTGAGGAGTTAAGGGCTTGAGGGCTCTAGGCTTTAGGAATGAAATCAGGCACATGACTTCTTAGGATCCTTCCCAAGGGTTTTCTATAAGGGTACTACTGTTGATGGTATAAAATTCTGCATTACCTTAAGGGCCCTAAACTATGGGAATTATGGTATATTCCTTATAATGGGTAATGCAGGATTTTGTCCATCGGCAGTATGGCTTCTTAGGATCCTTCCCAAGGGTTTCTATAAGGGTACTATGAGGGTTTGAGGTGGATACTCGGTTTGAAAAGCGACTGAGGGCTCAAGATTTCGCCTCCATGGGCCGTGCCGCTGTCTCCATTGTTCCTTGCCCTAAGGGTCCATGTACCTAAATAGTAGATACTTAGGCTTTAAAGGGGTCCCTATATAGCTACTTTAAGGCCTATAAGCCTATAAATATATACTATATGGGTACATGGAGCCTTAGGGTAGCTCATCATCTGATAATTCGTCCTTCCCAGACCTTCCGAAATCCTTCAATTCAGGAATAGAATACCTTAACATATGGAGGATCCATAATACGCTCCGATTTTAGGTTATTCCTTAATTCCTTTGTAGAACTCTTATAGATCCTTTTAAGGAGCCCTTTAAGTAAGCCTTAGGGGTATTCCTCAATGGAGGGAATTTTGGAAGGTCTTGGCTCGTACCGGCCATGTCAATGGCCCACTGCGCCTGGATCTCGAGCATAGCATGGCATGGAGCTAATATAGGGGTTCAGGGTTCAGGAAAACTAGACCCAAGAGTAGCCTGGGGATAAAAAGGGTGCCCTTTTTGGTTCAAAGTGGCTGATAAGGGAACCTGTACCCTAAAAAATGGAATAAGGGCTTACTCTGGGTCCAAGTAGGGGGCTTAATTAGAGTAGGCTGTTGGGGCCCATTATACCATGAATAGACTAAGGATTAAACCCCTATATTACTCCTCGCTACCACGCTGCTCCGGCGGTGTGGAAAGATATGGTTTAGGGTTTAGGGCTAGGGTTTGGGGGAGGGTTTAGGGCTTAGGGTTTAGCGTTTAAGGCAGGGTTTAGGGTTTAGGGTTTGGGATCAGCGTACTTGCATGGGTTCTCGACCAGTTCCTTAAGTTTGGGTTCCTATGAGGGCTTTATGATGTGGTGACAGCAAGGATTTGTTTATGTATACTGGTGTGGCCAGACCATGCCTGACCCTACTCGGAGGTTCACGGGACTTAGTAGGTACAGTTATAAGTACCCTAACCGTGATTTTCAGTACATATAAGTGTAGTTACCTTCAGTATAACCGTAGATGCTAAGTCCCATGAACCTCTAAGCCAAAACCCTTTGTAGGAGGCCCATTTAAGGCCGAGGTATGTGCTATAAACACTCCTGGACACTCAGGCACGTTCGTACTACGTACCTCAGAAACGGCCAGACAGAGCAGCTGTGGCATGGATCGTGGCATTTTTGTGCACCGACTGCTGCCATCCTAATACCAAAAGCGAAACCCAAACGGTTTCTAGATCCCCAACCCTACTTGCAGGATCATGGGTCTTAGTAAGTATGGTTATAAGTACCTTAATTGAGGTTAAAAGTAATTATAAGTATGGCTACCCTATTTATAACCCTAGTTACTAAGTCCCACGATCCTTTAAGTAAACCCCAAACCCTAAACACATACTTGCAGAACCCTTCGTCGTCAAGGGCTTGGGTGTTTCTTCAAACCCGTGGTCTACACATCCTTAACGCTAAGGCTCCATGTACCCATATAGTATATACTTAGGCCTTAAAGTAGCTATATAGGGACCCCTTTAAGGCCTACGTATATACTATGAAGGTACATGGAGCCTTTGGGTAGGCAACAAAAGCCCCGGACTCCGACAGTCCTACGTTTATACCCTCAACCCCCCAAGACCATCACGGTCGAATACAATGGAATAGGGGTTCCTTAAATTAAAGGGGTCCTATAAGGGATCTATAGGGTTTTGGGGTTTAGGGTTTAGAGTCTACCTGGGGAATCAAAACCCACTTTTTTTCAGGGTTAGACCCTCTAATTAAGGGGTCATAACCTGCCATTTTGTAGGGTTTGGGGATAAAGGTAAGGCTTGAAGCTAAGCCAACAGTCTTCGCTTTCGGTCAGGGCTGGTTTAACATGCAATGGCGCTTTCTCCACGTGGCAGCACGGGTGCAAAGCCAGGGTTTCGGGTTTAGGCTCAACCCTAAAGACCCCAACCCTGAAGCCCAAAAAGCTGAAACTAATCTATGACCCCAAATCTAAACACACAAATTGTCCTTCAAAACCACAGCAACCCTGCAAACCTACAGAACCCTAAAGAAACCTTAAGGAGCTCTTGACCCGAAGACCCCAACCCCAAACCCTAAACCCCTGACCCTATGCCCTAACCCGTGACACGAAGACCCCAACAACCTAAGACACGGAAGGGGGACCTATAATGGGCTATATAATGGGTATATAATAACTATATTAAGGGTTTATGTATAGAGTAGCTATATTAAGGGTATATGTACATAGTAGCTATATTACGGGTATATGTATATAATAAATATATTAAGGGTATTATACCTAGGGGTCCTTATTAAGGGTCCCTCCTTTTACCCTTGGATAAAGGAAACCCTTGAGCACCAAGCCCTGCACCTTTAAGCCCTGCCTCGGGAAGCTTCTAATTAAGAGTTTAGGGTTAAGGGGTTTACCTGTGTCCCCAAACCCTACAAAATAGTAGGTTATGCCCCCTTAATTATAGGGTCTAACCCCCAAAACGGTAGGTTTTTGGATCCACAGGTAGGGTTTGAAAGTTTAGGGTTTGGGATTTAGGGTTTAGGGTTTACGGTTTACGGGTTGAGGGTAAGGGGTCATATTATGCCTTGTTTGGGGGGTCACAGAAAAACCTTGAACGGAAGACTTTGCGTCTCCTTCAACGTGCCGCTGAAGGAAACCAAGAGCCCTGAACGCTGGCATCCTAAACCCTACCTGTGACCCCAAACCCTACTGAGTAGTAGGTTATGACCCCTTAATTAGAGGGTCTGACCCTTAAAACGGTAGGTTTTTGGATCCCAAGGTAAACCCTTTAACCCTAAACCGCTGTAGAACCGTTTGAGTAACCCTTGAAAACCCTAAGCCCTTGCAAAATCCTTTTCGTCACACCATGAAGACCTATACCCTGTAGAATCCTGATAGAAGTGTTTCTGGAACCTTTTAAAGGACCATGAAACCCTTGGAACCCTAAACCCATGAACAACCCTCTAATCTAAACCCTAAACTCCCTAAACCCCGTAAACCCTAAACTCTAAACCCTAAACCCTAAACCCCTAAATCCCTAAACCCTAAACCCCTAAACCCCTAAACCCTAAACTCCCTAAATGCCCTAAGACTAGTAGACTCCCAAAACTCTAAAACCCCAAAGTCCCTAGGCCCTCCGAAGAGCTCCGAAAAAAGGTTCGCCTCCTGCACCGCCTGTGGGGTGAAGGCCAAGCTGGCCTTCCATGGGTTGATCCCTGGCAGAGCTGCTTTAGGGTTCCTTTCAAGGGGATCTCTAAGGGCTCCTTTGGAGGGGCCCAGAGGGTCCAGATTCTAGGGTTTTCGGGTTTAGGGTTTAAGGTTTGGGGGGGCCGTGGCGTTTTTGGGGTTGCATATAGGGTTTAGGGATCCTTCAGAAGGATCTATAAGGGTACTGTAAGGGTTCTTTACGGTGGTTAGTACAAGGGTTTAGGGAGTTTTAGGGTTTGGAGGCCCCAAGGCTCGCGGTTTGGGTGGGTGGGGGTTAGGAGGGCTTAGTAGTTTTTTTCACGGGCAATGCAGACAAAAGTGCCAGGTCAATTCACTCGCATATGGGAGAAAAACAACTCTTGCTGGTTGCGCTCCCGAAGAAGGGGAATGAAAAACCCCAAAAGAAGAGCCGGAGAAAAAGGCCACTTCGTGGCATCAGGTGGGCTCGTCTTCAAGTGGCGGCGACAACGTCGCCCACCACGGAGATGGCCCTTCGAGCCGGGTGGCCGGTTGCCACGCATAATCATCGGCCGTGGGAGCCGGATCTTCCGGCTCCAAATCACAGGCTGAGTAAACGGCACGACACGCTGGGGCCCTCCGCAGGTGTTCAGTCAGACGTCTAAGAGACCAAAACTCTCGAAGACATCGCTGGCAAGCCGAGCCGAACGCCGTCCTGACCTGGATCGGACGGCGTCCGTGGTGCTTGGACAAGTGGACAGCGAGCTGACGGCGGCCGGAGAAAGCCTGGCCGCACAAGTTGCAGGGCCACTGAAGGTCGGGGCCGGTGGCGAGTGTGACCTGTGGAGTGTCAGGGTCCTCTCTGGCCACCAGGTTTGCCCGGTCGAAGGTTCGCTCAGAGCAACATTTCTTGAGGAAATGCCGGCACATGTGCGAAGCCGCTCTGGCGGTACGCGGCATGGCCCGGAGCAGCGCCTCTGGATCCTCGACCGGCGTAGGGAGCATGCCGACCACAACGGCTGCATGAACCGCCGTCTGCCACCAAAGCTGGTCAGAGTGAAGACATCGCAGGATGGGCTCCAGTCCTGCACGGCAAAGGTCGGCCAGAACCCGCGCTCGGGCCGCAGCTAACAGTTCGTGCGGCAAGGCCAATCCCAGAATGGTAGCAATTTCCACATTGGAGTAGCCAGTGCTTGGCACAGCCAGGATCGGCCTGAAAGCACCTCTGTAGAAGCGTGATATTACATCAACAAACTTCTCTTGCTCAGCCTTCGTGCGGAGTACGAGGAGGCCGGCACCGTGCAAGAAGGACGAGATGACACGAGCCTTGAGAAGCTCGAGCTTCTCTTGTTCAGTCAGGTAAGGATTGTAGAGGAGCTTCTTGCGGATCGGGCCGTACATGGCTTGGGCTTGACTCTCTCGGTGGCGGAGAGCTGGCAGATCACTCCCGTCGGCGCGCAACACACAGCCGAGGTGCGTGTAAGAAGGGACGATGCGCACCCTGCTCTGACCAGTGGGCCCTTGAAAGTCGACTCCCGGGCAGGATGACGAAAGGAGCTCCCGGCGAACACTCTGAGAACCGGGGCCGTGTATCACAGCCAGGCATTCAGTCTTGCCCTGACCCAGGTTGGCCTCTAAGCACTGCCGACGCATCTCCTGGGTGACCACTTCCATGATGGTGCGTAGTGCTGGTTCAAAGTCCGAGGGACGCGTGACTTGGAAAAGCACGCAGACATCGTCTGCCCAAGTCGGTTCTGAGGGCGCTGATTCTCCGTCAAAGCAGAAGTCGAAGAAGGCGCAACAGCCGATTTCGCGCAGACAGGCGTTGACACGCGTCAGCATGCGATGGAAACAATGCCAAAGAGCAGATCGGCAACTGGCGACCCTGGCATGGTCCCCGACTCCGCCTGCATGACCTGGCCAGATTCCGCGCGGCCAGTAAACCAGGTGCTGCAGAGTTGGCTGCGCAGGAGAGTCGCAAGTTCAGGCCTGTCACCAAGTGCATCTCTCGCTGCATGTGACCTGACAGTGGTCATAAAAACCTCACGCTCAGCCGGATCCTCGAAAAAGAGGGCGGCTCTGCTGGAAAGCCATGTACCACAAGCAAGCTGCTGCGGGGAAGCGCAAAGGACCTCCCGAGCTACACTGTAGTAGGCCGCTTTGCAGTCAACAAAGACGGCACCGCCGCAGGCACGCTTGGCATTAAGATGCATGAGATGGGCTTTAGCGCATGCTGCCGGAAGAGAAATAGGGGCACCCGCCACGCCTCCGTAGTGAACCTTGGTACGCAGATCCAAGAAGAGGTCGTGGAGGAAAGGTCGGTAGGCGACCTGCACAGCCTTGGCTGAGGGTTCAAGGAGCAAAACAGACCTGTAGCCTTCCAAGGAATCCGATGCCTTTCCTGGTTTGGGCACCGCCACGGCGGCCCCTCCTCGCCATTGAAACGGGAAGGAGCCTCTCAGCAAGGATTTGAGCAGGGCAGGCCAAAAAGCCTGTGCCGAACGTAACGGGTCGGTACGGAAGACCTCCGAGGGGATGCCGGAAACTCCTGCGGCCTTGCCAGTTTTAAGGCGACTGAAAGCTCCAGCCAGCTGTACCAGGCCCGGGACCTGCTCTCCGTCGAGGCCGAGCGGAGCAACCTGAGCAGTACTGTCAGCAAGTGCCTGCTGGAGGTCAACGGGAACCGCACGTTCCGGAGTAGCAAAATTCCACACACTCGTTTTGAGGGTTGGATCCTTGGGGGCTGGATCAGGGGGGTTTGAAGGCCAAAACCAATTTCCTCAATAGTGCAGTTCAATATACCGATTTAAGGTTTCAAGCTGTTGTAGTATTAGCTTATTTATGTATTTTATTAGGAATTTCAGTGCCGGGGGCACGGCCGTTGACCAAAACATTTTAAAGCACACTGGGAAGCCAGCGTGAGGAAACCCTTTTTTGCCAAACATTTTTGCATTTGTCCAAGCCGGATGTATTGAGCGATGGTGTTCGCTTCTGTCCAAGCCGGATGTGTTGGAAGCTGAAACGTGGTCCTTTGTCACGTGCCACTGCTTGGTTGGCTTGGTTGCTTGGTTGGCTTGCTTGGCTTGCTTGGCTTGCTTGGCTTGGTTCGACTCGCCCTACCCATCCTGCACGCCCAAGCTCAGAGTGGTCTTAGAGACCGCTCCAGTCGGGCTCGGACCACGTGAGCAATGGGTCCTTGATCCGTGTGGGACAGCGTCGCTGGCCGGGCGCTGGGGATTTACTCTGTGTGCTGCTCGCCTGTCCAGCCAGGTGGTGTGTCCGCCGCGGGGTGAAATGCACACAGATTGCAGGGAAGGCCTCGCTACTATTAATAAATACTATGCCACGTACCCACACCACGGTCGAAGTATTAACTTCGATCACTGCTGCTTGCCGGCATGGCCCCGCATGGCATCTTATGCTGTGCCTCATTGACAGGTCTTCAGTAACCGGCGCGTTGCGCAGCGATTCCGGTGCACTCGATGACGAGCATGACCTGTCCTCTTGCGGGCCGGTATGCAAGGCAATCGGATTTCAGCGCTCCGCATAGGGCAAAGACGGCGCATACTCAGCAGGGTGACCCCATCTTGGCCGAATGGGGGTGGCATTTAAAGAAGTCTCCAGTCCGCATGACTGTCAGAGCACACTCGTGTTTGCAAAGACGCTGGGGAGGCCGTTACTGTGTCGGCATGGCATTGCTTGGCTTGGTTGATTCGATTCTGCAGTGGCATCAATTCTGGTAGCATCAATCAATTGTGGTAGTCAGCATGGCATTGCTTGGCTTGGTTGATTCGATGCTGCAGTGGCATCAATTCTGGTAGCATCAATCAATGTCAATGGTGGTAGTCAGCATGGCATTGCATGGCTTGATTGCTTCGATTGTTGCGGTGGCATCTGATTCGATTTTGCGGTGGCATCAATTCTGATACCATCAGTTCTGGTAGCAGCAACTGTGGTAGTCAGCATGGCATTGCTTGGCTTGGTTGATTCGATTTTGCAGTGGCATCAATTCTGGTAGCATCAGTTCTGGTAGCATCAACTTGTCAATTGTGGTAGTAACAATTGTGGTAGCGCTAATTGTGGTAGCATGATTTGCGGTAGTATAACTATTGTGGTAGCATCAATGGCAAGGTCTGCCTGGCATGTTTTGACAGAGCCGGGGGGGGGGCAGGGCTGGCATGAAATTTGCATTTTGCCAGGTGAAGTCGTTTCAGAAGGCATGTGAGTGATATTTGCGCGGAAGGCTCAGTGAGTGTGTGTGTGTGTGTGTGTGTGTCAGCTTGCTTGGTGATTGATTGTGAGCCCCTTGTAACCTAATGCTGCAGTTCTGGCTCAAGTGGTCTGCCTGGCATGTTTTGACAGAGCCGGGGGGGGGGCAGGGCTGGCATGAAATTTGCATTTTGCCAGGTGAAGTCGTTTCAGAAGGCATGTGAGTGATATTTGCGCGGAAGGCTCAGTGAGTGTGTGTGTGTGTGTGTGTCAGCTTGCTTGGTGATTGATTGTGAGCCCCTTGTAACCTAATGCTGCAGTTCTGGCTCAAGTTGTGCTATGTCGAGTGTGGCCCTCCAGCATCTCCCTGAGGAATTGTGTCTCGAGGAGCAGGGCCAGGATCTCCGGAAAGCACAGCAAGCAATCTACTTGCTCTATTTGCTCTGCCCGAGAAAGGCTGTTGATCTTGTGACACCTGCAGTACATTTCAGACAATTTCCAATTGAGAATAATTTGCTACCTGACATGTCATTGTTTCAATGCAACAACATTTGAGGAGAGCTTTCAAACGGGGAAGAGACGGCATCCAGAAACCAGAAGCCTGGATTCTGTCAGCCTGTAACAAGAACGTTAGAGAGCACTTTGGCAAAGATTGATGCAGCCCTTTTTTTTGGCGCTTAAACTTTCATCATTACAATTCCGTGTTCATTCGAGGCACAATCAAAGCTTGGGGATAGCATACAGCCAATTCGATGTCGGGAACTACGGCAGCAAGAAAGCCGCAGACGCCTCAACGAAAAGTTCCGGTGACTTGGGGCGGGGCAAAGGAAAAGAAGAAGACGACTCGGACGATTGGGGACGGTGGAGACCACGAACCGGCTATTGATGCTACTGATGACGATGTGAGGTCAGTTTTGGTGGGCGGCAAAACCTACGTTTGGCCGAAGAGAGTGGTGATCGTTGGTTATGGGGTTGCCGCCCATGGAAATCGTCCATCACCTCAGATGGCAGACTTGTTGGAGAAGTTGGACAGGGAAAGTAACTTTTCTAACAAATGGGAGGTTCGCTTGCAGGTGCAAATGCACGTGTCGAAGCTTCATGACATTTGTACATTTTTCATTCATTTCAGTTTCACTCAATTGACAATTGAGGGCAGTGACAGTGACAGTCATGGATGGAAGCCAAGGGAGGCCCAAGGAGGAAGGTTTGGCAGAGAATGTGGCCTATACCAGCATATCATGGAACAGGTGCCTGGTCGAACAGGTGTTGCTTCATGAATCGAGTTGTATAATAATTAATTTTAATTTTAATAAGAATTCACCCTAATGACCGAGGTGTATAGTCATCCCGCAGCGCTCAAGACGCTCCACTTCATCCTCAATTTTCCCGACAAGTTGCTCAGGCTTCTCGAGTCTTTGAATGCTGAAGGTCTTGGAGGTTTTTTTTAGGTTCAGGGACTAGGATAATTATAACCCTCCTATGTGGTCCTTCAATTGTCAGGATCTGCTGTTCGGCGGGATGGCACAGGACGTGTGCCATGATTGCGTTGGTCATGGCTCTCTTCCAAGTCGCTGTGCTGAACTGACTCATTGGTCCAGGTGACACTCAATTGTCTAGTTTTTGTAAGTATATCAGCTGTCAGTGCAGGTCTGTGGCATCGAATGCGTCGCATGGTTCGACACTTTAGTCCAGAAGCACAGAAAGGAAGATTACAGAGCCATCGCTGCCGATCAACAGCACATTATCGACTTCGCCAATGGCCATCACGTGTCGCTGAGCAGCTTCAGATTTTCGAATGTTGTTTTGAGGTTGTAATATGTAAATATTTAAATGCAATCCATGGTTCTGCCAAAGTGTGCATCAGGAAGCAGAAGCATCTCCTGCCGTCCATTGGTTGGTCGTCGCATGAATGGGGGGCAGCATTGCAAAATGCTTGGACCACATGGACCGACCAATTTGCAAATCAGAATGATTGGGCTTCCATTCAGATGTGCCTGGACTCGAATTCCGCATTGATTTGATTTGCAGTCTGCCCTGTAGTGCCAACACGTACCACTTTGACTCAGGAACTTGAAAACAAGAATGGTCAAGGACAAGCAGGAACATCCCGTGGACCTACCTTCCAGGACATTTCAGAAGCTTCAGAAGCGAAATCAGAAGACGAAGTCAAGAGGAACTGCTGCAGCAGCAGCAGCTGGGAGCAACACTACATTTTCGCTTCAGCTTCAAGAATAAATAATAACATTTCAGTCACAATTGACATCCTCAATTGAGTGTGTGTGTGTGTGTCGTCTTCAATGCAAAGCATTTGAGGTGCTGCCAGATGCCAAAAGAGCACGAACTGCTCCGCTTGAGATCCCGGAGACAGATGTCGATGACGCCACAAGAGGGGGTGGTGATCCTGCATCCTCCAGTTCTGCTACTCCGGCTTTTGCCAGGCCACCAGTGCCCGCTCCAGAGTGGACCAATGATCCAAAAGCATCACCAGCAAAAAAAACAAAAGCCAGCGCAACAGCATCAACAGACAAGCCAGGGGCAGGACCAAAAGCAGGAGCACCACCAAAAGCAAGACCGCCAGCAAAAAAATTGGCATCAGCAGAAGTAGGGGCAACGGCAAAAACAAAGCCAGCACCTCTTACGAAAACCATGCCTGCAAAGCCGAAAAAGCCGGCTGCAAAGCCGCCAAAGCCGCTAGTGGTTGAGGTTGATTCTCCAGAGGGTGTGCCGGAACCGAAAGATCCGCCCAAGTCTCGTCCGTTACATCCAAGGGATGCACGTCTGGCAGCAACACATCCAGTTCAACCTGCCTTTCCTCCGCCGGCGCCAGCAAACCCAACACTTCCGATGATGACGGCATGTGAGATGGCTGTTGGGGAATGCTTTCAGACATTCCTAGGTGGTGGTGCTGCACTGCCGAGCAACAGTTCAGCTCGATCTTCAATTGAGAACATGGTGTCGAGTTTGGCGAATGCTGTGTGGGAGAGGCTGCAGCCAAAACTTGTGGAACTTCAATTCATGTCAACACTTGAGCACAGTGTTCCACTGGCACCTGCCGGTGCGCTGGCGGACCTCACAGCGTGGAATCCGAGTCTTCCTGAGAAGTCGGAGCCCTACAAGGCTGAGCAGGAGCAAATCGACCAGGAGTCGGAAGAGGAGGAAGAAGAGGAGCCCGATGAAGAAGTAGCCCCTACCATCGACAGAGACCCTGTGATGCAGCCTGGCAGGGATTTGCATGCAGTTTACAGTGTTGTATTGTTTATATGAAACAGTTGAGGCTGGAGATCTTGGAGGACTACTATATCCCTGAGGATCTCAAGGACAAGTTCTTCCACATGGCCACCCATCACGATTTCCCATTGCAGCGCCAGGTCAAGCTCATGCCGCTTGAACTGTTCATTGGTTCATTGTGCACCATTACATCCCTTTAAGACTCAGACTCACATGAATCAATCAATATCTGTAGTGCCAAGGATGAACATGCTGATGCGCCATGGTGAGAGACAACAGAGTACGAGCTGGCTGAGACAATGTGTGGGCAACTTGTCCTTGTTCGGGGACAGTGCAAGTCCTTAAACTCAAATGTGGTGAAGTAGTGAGCTTGTGCTGGCTACAGGAAACGAAATGTCCCAGCCACACCCGCCATCCGCTTCGACAGAGCGGCCGCCACTGGAACTGTTCGACCCGACTTGAAGTGAGCTGACTGCCCGGCTGACTGAGCTGAAAGCTCCAATGAGATGTTGAGCTTTCATCCATGGCACTTTCTGGTGCTCGTACACTAAGTACCATACTCAGCTGGTGATTTGGTTGAGTGAATCTACTCAGCTGATTCCAGCTCTTCTGATTGGTTCATTCTCCTCGACTCACACAGACTCTGACAATTCCGTGTCAGTCAGTTTGAAGTTAATTCATGCTATCACCCAAGCACACACACACACACAGAAACACATAATATAATATCATATCATACAGCTTCCAATGTGCTCAGGTGCTGGAGTTCCTCGAGTTGCAGGAGGCAGTGACATCGATCTCACTGGTGAGTTGTCGATGAAAATGTTGTGTTAGTCAGTCGTCTGGTCATAGATTCATGTTTTTGCAGCTGTTGGTGTCAAAGTTCAGAACTGCTCCGAACAGTAGTTACACTTTGGATTCCCATGCTACTGGATGAACACTTTCACAATTGAGTCTCAATTGTCACAATTGCAGCATTTTAGAATTGAGAGGTGGCTGCTGAGGCCAAACGCAAATAGCATTTTTTCGCATGTGACTTTTCCTGGTGGCGATGGAGTGTCCTTTTTGCAAGCGTTGCCTGCCTCATTCATACTGGAGGAAATCCCAGTGGTACCAGAAATCAGCTGAAACGCCAATTCGGCACTACTTCAATTGTTGCCGTGACTGTAGCAATGTCCTGGAGAACCTGTATGTGGATCCACGTGAAGTGCGGTCGGCAACAATATTTGTGGCCCAGATGATTGATCTTTTGAGAGCAGATTCAGGCCAACTTCAGCGCAGGTTTCGGAGTGTGTTCCAGGGCTTGGCTGACTACCCATCACAATTTCGAAAACACATATCTCACGGAGGCTGCCTGTACTACAATGGGCAACCGCATGATCCTGGGAATGCGTTATACACAATGGCGTTGGAGTTGCTTCTGCCTGGATTTCGCAGAGCCTATCCTTGGGGCGAAGAGAAACTTGGAGACCTGGTTGAGGGGCTTCTTTGGGTATGGTCTCCGGAATTTATAGCCTCGAAGAAGTTGCAGAAGGAGGCGGATCAGATCTGCAGGAAGCATTACAGGAAGATCCAGTGGCTTCTACAATGTGCCGAGCCACCAGTTTCACAAGATTTGACGATGATCGGATTCTTGCATGGGTGGTTTTCCTCTGTTTTCATGCTTTCGAGAGCCACTGGCTACACACAACCGTTCTCAAACGTGGAGGAGCTCCTTACTTTTCGGGATTGGACCCCTGAGAACTCTTGCCCAAACAAAAAAATGCGGGCAGAATTGGAAGCAATGGCTCTGAAGTTGGACGAGGTTCTGATGCTGTCGTCAGAGTCTGAGGAGTCACTGGACCCTTATCATTGTAAAGCAGATGAGGATCTAGAGGATGAAGACCCAGAGGAAGACAAAGTTCCCGAAAATGAGGATATAGAGGATGAGGACGAAGACGAAGCCCATGCAATGAGTGATGATGAGCCAATGTACAGACATGAAGTGTGTGACGAAACATCAGACTCAGAGAACGAATACTTACACATGCTGTTGGAACAGTCCTCTGAATCCGAGGACGAGCACGATCCGGCCTGAAACTCTGACTCCTCGAATCGGTGTCGAGTCCTTTTGCCAATTAGGTCACTGACACTGACAATGCGCCTACCTCTGCCTCTGTGACTCAAAACACACAATTGATTTATTGTGATGACAGTTTCGTGCACAATGAAGTGACAGTGTTGTACACAATTAATTGAGAGTTTGCTTGACTTGCAGATTCCTTATAAAAACCTGATGGTGCTGTACAACTCTATGAACCATCAGAGTGCAAAAGGAAACAGTGTCATGGGCACAGCAAAGTCATCCAGTGAAACTTTGCCTGACAAATCTGTGTCAGTGCATGAGTGGGCAACTGGCATGGCACATGTTGCGGTTGAAAGCCAAGCCAAGAAATGAACAATTCTTCAATTCTGTCAGGTTGTTTGCGACAAAGAGAACCATCACCATGCAGCCGCCTCAGTCTTCAGTGAAAGCCTCTTACATCCAGTCTTGGAATGGTTTGCCTGCTGTTAGAATTGTCTTGCTTCAGCTGCAGCCATTGTCCCCCAAGATCAATTTGGTTTGAAATTTTGATTGACGATCATGTCGAATCCCAAGAAGGAGGGCTATGTGGAATCCCTTCAGTGCTATGTGGACGAAAAAAGGTGCCTCAGCTGCATGCTGTTCCACTTTGAAAGCTACCTGCCGGCATGGGACTACAAGCGCTTGGAGATGATCTCGCACGACTGCAAATGTGATGATGTGGTTTTGGCGGAGTCCAAAGGCAGTGTGTCAGAGGAATCTGCAACCTGCAAAAGCCAGTTGCCGGTCAAGCACTGATGTTTCACCGATGTGATTCGCACAGGACAAATTTGAATTAGTAATTATTCTGCCATTTGCAGATCACTAGCTGCAATTGCAGGTTCCAGAAGATTCCAGCAAGTTTCGATTGGGGGAAAAAGCTGTGGGAAACCTGAGCTATTGCCGAAATTGTCCTTTGTCCAGTGATGCTTGTGGAAATGAATTGCATGTCCATGAATTGTGTCACAATTGTCGTGTCTCAGATCAATTGTGAAGCGCTGAGAACTGGACGGTTCTACATCTGGAGCAAGGAAGGATCTTGAACAGTAGCAACTCAATCGTTGATTGAGTCAGCGGATAGCTCCAGTGACAATGGGCTGGACAGTTTCAAGGAAACAGCAGAATCATGCAAAGGGGCCGTAGCCGGAGCAATTCGCCCTTGCAGCCGCCGTTGCCGCCGCCGTTTAATTATGATAATTTCAATTGGCGTCGCTTTTCCAGGAGCAGATCCAGCAGCCCTCGAAGCCCACTCCCCCCGTGGTCCGAGTCCAACCGATCCGACACGCCGGAGAGACTGCAAGTGAACAGAAGAAACAGGCATTTTTACAGGACGAATCTCAATGGTTACGTTTTGTCCGGCTGGGAGGAGGAGCGCATGAGACGACTCAGGGCAAACAATCCGCCAATTTTGCCACAGGAACGCCCCATATTGATCGATCATGTTTTGCATTATGATGTCAATCGTCCTCTTTGGAGGCACGAGTATCCGTGGCAACCAGTGCGATGGCGAATCAACCGCCTTGACCGCCATGACGATATGAACAAACAAGAGGGTGCAATGTCGGTACACCATCTAGTGAATTTGCAAGATGGTTACTATTGGCTTCATGTGACTCACGAGTTGCTCACTGTGGACTGCCTTTGCAATTTTCGGACAACTTGCCGTCGTGCTCGCAGATGCTGGGTTATGAGTGAACCGGAGCTGGTCAGGAGGTGGATGCGGCACTGCCTCAGGACACTCGTTCACTCTCAGAGGAATATCGATTATGTTCGAAGGCTGGAAAGAGCCGACAGCTGGGTTGTGCTCCAGAGCAACATGTGGGACGAAGCACAAGAGTACGGGGTAGAGTTTGCTTCATATATCATCCACGCAAGTCGTCGCAGCTATTTCCATCGGAACGAGCACTTTTCCCTGACCCGCCCGACCCATCAGATTCTGCACATTCCTGGCACGCGCGGTCGGCGTGTTTTTCCTCCAGATGAACCGCAGGAAGAGCCTGCATCAGATCCTGACAGTGCGGCTGAGAGAGAGCTACGTGCACATCGTCCGGAGGAAGAGCCTGACACAGATCGTGACAGTGTGGATGAGACAGATTTAGATGATGGATGGCGGCTCTGGCGGGAAGAAGCCAGACGACTGCAAGTGAACAATGACAATTGAACGACAATTGAGTTTCACTGACTGGGACTGACAAGTCTGGAAATGAAGTCCCCCAGTTTTTGCTTGGCCTTGGCTGAGAAGACTTGACTCAATTGTGTTACACTCCCCAATTGTGGAAACACTTCAGCAACATTTAGCTCCTGCTGTGGTCTGAGGCGAACCAGCTTGAGAAGAGCACTTGGCCGGGGCCCAGAACTCACAACTGTTGTGTTTGATTCATATATTGCATTTGATCTGCTGTCTAAGTCTATTCAAGTCCTGCAAGATTGGCGGTGTGGACCTCTGTCTGGGTTTGTTTCACATGTTGTCAGTTCCTCTAGAGAATCTGATGGTGCTGTTGAGATTGCTCCAAAAACCATCAGAGCATCACAAGAGGAAACAGTATGGGCAGTCATCCAGTGGGACTTTGCCTGACTAAACAGTGTCAGTGCAAAGAGCATCATCTGGAATGGCACAGCTCTCCTTCAAGGTAATGAGTGCAATTGTCCTGCAGGCTTCTTCCGACCTGGACACCCAGAAGCTCTTCTTCGCCGTGTCCTAAGCAGCCAAGCCTAGTTCAGACTGTCAAACCCGGATGCATGTTGGCAAATTGTCTTGGGAGCTGTCAGGCTCAGAATGCAGTTTCACAATAGTTTTCGAAGTATCACATGACATGACTGAAGCCATGTTGAAACAGCGAAAGCGAAAGGCTGCAGAAGCGGGTCTGACCTTTGCCGCACAAAACTTTCGGGTGGATATTGTTATGGATCCTGATTGGGTGAACAATTTCCAAGGATATTCGAGTCACTTGGTGGTTTCGAGTACTGACTTGATCGACCGAGTCAAGTACAAGATTGCAACAGAGCTCTGGACTATTCACCACAGGTGGCTGAAGCCGGACACATTCCATCTTGTACAATGTGAGATTCATCTGCCATACTACTTTCCGGTGACAAGCTATGCCACAGGTCATGTTGTGAGAATTGTTCGTAGTAATCCTTAGATTGACAAGGTTTCACTGCCACTGATGAATGTCTGTGTGTGCAAAACAGAATTGGCAGAACAGTGTAGTTCGGCAAATTGTGCATGTCTGCAGATGTGTTCGAGTTAATAGTCGTGCAGCTCGGCAGCAGAAGTCTGGCCCTACCAAGAGGGGTGACCACCCGCTCCAGTCACCCTTTCACACCGCTGGCCGGGTGTGGGGCACCCAGGGCCTGTGCTAATAAGCACAGCACTGCTGTGGCCAACAGGTTGGGGGTGCAACCTGAGCAGGACAATGAGCTAATGTGCTTGCTGGCAGTGCTTCCACAATGAGTGTGGGAACCCACACCGTGGCGGCCCTTGGGTTAGTTTGGGAGGCCGTTCTGCATGATTATTAAGTCTGGCTTATTGGTATTCATTGTGTCCCAATAAATAATGCAGTGTATAGTCTCCTGTTCAAATTTCTTGACCTGCCGGTAATGCTTTGGTATGTGAGTGGAATTGAACCATTCTGCAGGTTTGTGGCTTCAAGCGTATTGCCAGTCCTATTTAGTGAGCACAGCATGTCGCAACATTCAGTGGAGAGGGTTCTGGAGAGGAGAGCAGAGCGTGCCGACGCTCTTCTGCGGGTCTTGGCGGAGGTGGCGACAGAATCTCCTGCGTCTGAGTCATCAGCTGTGTCATCGAATAGCCCGGGCTTTGTTGAATTTGGCAACAACCCACAATTTTGGCGATTGCTGAGTGAGTTCATCACAAGCACTGATGAAGCCATTATTTCCTTACGGAATCGTGTCACACAATTGGAAGCAATTGTCAGCTGTGACACAGCATCTCAACGAGATGAAGTTCAATCTGATGTTCATCTGAGTGAATGAACTTGGACCTTGCAGAGGTTTCCAAAACACTTCAATGTTTCTTTTCAGTCACTTGCTTTCGCAGTGTGGACCAGACCAGGAGAACAGTTCCAGAGAGAGTGTGTGCGTGTTTGTCAAAAAGTCTGTGATGTGTACAATTCTTCAGGAAGATGTGCCATGCTTGATCGGAGACCAGTTGAGTGCTCTCAGAATGTTAAATAGGACACTGTCACCTGTCGGTCTGTGCTGATTCGCAGCATTACTATTTGTCAAGTGAGTCAGTGAAGCTTCTTTGCAATAGGGCTACTTGCTGCTGCTGGTTCGGCCATTGCAATGGGGAACCGATTTTGTCCACACCGAGCAGGAGCTTCTTTGTCTCCCGGTGGTCATCGCGATTGTGGAGGAAGCTGTTTGTTCAATTGTGAGATGCACGATCAACCTTGCATGAGAACAAAATGGGGACACCAAGTCCATTATTGCACACTGTGCATAGTGGATTGGTACAACGAGACGGATATAAGGCGTACCACCCTTGACGACGTCAGACGGAGGTCCACAGCTGATTCCCAACAACGTGGTGAATTAAATGGAGAAGGTGATGAGGATTGATTCCGTTTCACTGATTCTGCTGGCATCTTGTGGCATTGCTGGCAAAACATCTCTTTGTGTTGCAAGGCTTCACATCTTTGCCAGTGCTTGTGATTTGTAAATCCCTGTTATCCAGAGCTTTGTGTGATAGACAGACAAGCCCTGCACACAGATTTGCATTGTGGAGCTGGGTGTGTGTGTGTGTGTTCTTTTCCTAAATGCGCCCGCACTTGTACTAAGGAGATGATGCAAATCGTCAGTGGGCCGGCCCCCAGCAAAACAGATTGAATGTACAGCATGTTGTGACAATTCCAAACATGATTTTCAGTGGATGCTGGCTTGTTCTGTTTGATGTTTTTGTCATCGGTGTGCTTCATGTCAATGTCATCACTCGCAATATCACAATGTTCCTGCAGTGTTTTGGTTCAAGAGGAGGAGCACTCTTTGTAGCAAGTCGAGCTGCAACATGGGCGATGAGGCAGCTGCCCAGGAACGCCGACTGGCCAAACTTTGGCGGATGAACAAGCGATTGATCGATGACTCGGCTCCACTTTATGGCTGTGTCGGTTTTGACTTGATGAGCTGCCTGGTTCCACGCCCAATGCTTGGAGAAAGAAAACAAGACTGGGAGGATAAGGTCTACAACTTCAAAGCGCTCATGAAACTCAATCCTTCCGCCTCGCAGCTGATGGGGCTTGTCCTCCATGCTGCAATATTGGCAATGCTTGCACAGCAATGATTCTCAATTTGTAATTCGATCAATTCAGCCAGCTGCCTGATTCGTGACCAAAACAATTGTGCAGATGCCCATTGAGAGTTGCATGTGAGCTTCACTGTCATGTTCCACCTTGCAGACAAGTTGAAGAAAGCAGCAGACGTGGTGTTGCATTGCACAGTCATGTGGTTCCATGATGACTGTGTTCGGAGAAAGAGTCTCAGTCCTATCCTTGTCTCGTTCTGAATTACAACTGACAAGTGGATGAAGGAGTTGTGATGGTGGTCTCGGCTGTGACCAAATACATTTGTCATAATTCCAACCAATATTTGATGTATTCAACACCTGCAAGACAGGATGTCAAAGTGCATTTTGACAACAGTTCCAGCACAACTGGATGCATTTCGTCTGTCATTTCGGTTTGCTTGCAATGCATTTCGGATCCAAAACGGACGTCCAAACTTTCATTTCAAATGCATTTCCAGCTCACAGAATGCAGATGCTGGATGCATTCAACATGTGCCAGACAGCATCTCAAAGTGCATTTTGACAACAGTTCCAGCACAGCTGGATGCATTTCGTCTGTCATTTCGGTTTGCTTGCAATGCATTTCGGATCCAAAACGGACGTCCAAACCTTCATTTCAAATGCATTTCCAGCTCACAGAATGCAGATGCTGGATGCATTCAACATGTGCCAGACAGCATCTCAAAGTGCATTTTCACAACAGTTCCAGCACAGCTGGATGCATTTCGTCTGTCATTTCGGTTTGCTTGCAATGCATTTCGGATCCAAAACGGACGTCCAAACTTTCATTTCAAATGCATTTCCAGCTCACAGAATGCAGATGCTGGATGCATTCAACATGTGCCAGACAGCATCTCAAAGTGCATTTTGACAACAGTTCCAGCACAGCTGGATGCATTTCGTCTGTCATTTCGGTTTGCTTGCAATGCATTTCGGATCCAAAACGGACGTCCAAACCTTCATTTCAAATGCATTTCCAGCTCACAGAATGCAGATGCAGCATGCATTCAACATGTGCCAGACAGCATCTCGAAGTGCAGTTTGACAACAGTTCCAGCACAACAGAATGCATTTCATCTGTCATTTCGGTTTGCTTGCAATACATTTGTAGTTCAGAAGAAGTGTGCACCAATTTGATTTCAATGCAACATCGGCCCGCCAGAAATGCATTTCGAGGAAGTGTTCAATGCATTTACATTCTCGCTGAACCTGTCTCAAATGTGCACATCGTTGTCGGCAGACATGCATTTGCATCATTCCAGAAGGACTGGCAGATTGCCAAACACTCTTAAAAGCACGTGTTCTGCTTCAATTCTGGTTTCAATTCTGAAACCAATGCATTTTGCAGTCAGCTTCTTTGCATGAAAGCTCAGCTACCAATGGCTCCGATACCAATTTGCATGCAAGACCAAAGCTCCGCTACCAACACAAACCCCTAGAAACACCTGAGTCAAGCCACTTCTGAATGCAAACGTAATCATTCTCTCCAAACAGTTTGGTCCAGAGTACACGAAATTGTGTAGCAAGGGAGGAAGGTATCCTCTGGAAAAAAAGACCAAAGCTCCGCTACCAATACGAACCCCTAGAAACATTTGAGTCAAGCCACCCCTGAATGCATCGACTTTGTATATAGCCATCACCAATACAATCAATTCACGTCCTGTGGCAGGCAGGCAAACTCGAAGCTACCAATGGAAACCGGAGCCAGAAGCTGCAAGCATTGGAATTACATTTCTGTCACCTTCCAAAATAACAAAAACTACATTTCTGTCAACCTCGAAAATATCAAAAAGTCATCAAAAGTTCTCAAAAGTTCATCAAAAGTTCATCAAAATGTCATCAAAATGTCATCAAACCGTCGAAAATATCAAAAGTTCTCAAAAGTTCTCAAAAGTTCATCAAAAGTTCATCAAAAGTTCATCAAAAGTTCATCAAAAGTTCATCAAAAATGTATAGAAACCTGTTAAGGGAACAGTTTTAGACTGTATTTCACTGATGAACAAGCTGAGAATTGTCAATTTGGAACACAATTGCTGTTGCACTTTCAATCTACTCATGCGCGCATGTGCGCGCGCGCCCGCGCGCATTCGCGCGCGAGTATCTGAAGAGATCGTTCATTGATGTGCATCTGGACAGAGAAGAGCTGGGGCTTTTCACAGGTTCTCTTTGATGACAACTGCATTTGCCTTGCATTTGCTCTCAAGTGGAAGATTGAGCAGAAACAAGAGTTCACTGTTTCAAATGCATGGTGGCTTGAAATGTATCAACAATTCCTTGCATTTGCAATGTTTCGAATTGGCCCATAATGCAAGAATGTCTGTGGGAAAATGCATTGGAACAAAAGTTTTTGCATGGGTGGAGCGGAATCTTTGCATGGAAGCTACCATTTGGGATGTTTCAAAATTCGCCTGTAATGCAAGAATGTCTGTGGGAAAATGCATTGGAACAAGAGTTTTTGCATGGGTGGAGCGAAATCTTTGCATGGAAGCTTGCATTTCGAATGTCTCCAAATTGGCCCACAATGCAAGAATGTCTGTGTTAAAATGCATTGGTTGCATGGGTGGGTCTAAATCTTTGCATGGAAGCTTGCATTTGGGATGTTTCAAAATTCGCCTGTAATGCAAGAATGTCTGTGGGAAAATGCATTGGAACAAGAGTTTTTGCATGGGTGGAGCAAAATCTTTGCATGGAAGCTTGCATTTCGAATGTCTCCAAATTGGCCCACAATGCAAGAATGTCTGTGTTAAAATGCATTGGTTGCATGGGTGGGACTAAATCTTTGCATGGAAGCTGCCATTTGGGATGTTTCAAAATTCGCCGGTAATGCAAGAATGTCTGTGGGAAAATGCATTGGAAGAAGAGTTTTTGCATGGGTGGAGCGAAATCTTTGCATGGAAGCTTGCATTTCGAATGTCTCCAAATTGGCCCACAATGCAAGAATGTCTGTGTTGAAATGCATTGGTTGCATGGGTGGGACTAAATCTTTGCATGGAAGCTACCATTTGGGATGTTTCAAAATTCGCCGGTAATGCAAGAATGTCTGTGGGAAAATGCATTGGAACAAAAGTTTTTGCATGGGTGGAGCGGAATCTTTGCATGGAAGCTACCATTTGGGATGTTTCAAAATTCGCCTGTAATGCAAGAATGTCTGTGGGAAAATGCATTGGAACAAGAGTTTTTGCATGGGTGGAGCGAAATCTTTGCATGGAAGCTTGCATTTCGAATGTCTCCAAATTGGCCCACAATGCAAGAATGTCTGTGTTGAAATGCATTGGTTGCATGGGTGGGACTAAATCTTTGCATGGAAGCTACCATTTGGGATGTTTCAAAATTCGCCGGTAATGCAAGAATGTCTGTGGGAAAATGCATTGGAACAAGAGTTTTTGCATGGGTGGAGCTAAATCTTTGCATGGAAGCTTGCATTTCGAATGTCTCCAAATTGGCCCACAATGCAAGAATGTCTGTGTTGAAATGCATTGGTTGCATGGGTGAGTCTTAATTTCTTTGCATGGGCACAGTCATGAAAATGGCAATTTCCCTTTTTCAAACAAAGTCCATATTGGTTGCTGTGTTGTGTGAGCAGGACAATTGTTTGCATTGCCCGAACATTTTGGCTCAACTCTGTGAATTGCATGAACATTGTGCTGGCTGTCTAACATTTCATGTTCTCAATTGTCGAACAAGACCAGGTCAACATTGTGGTGGCTGTGTAGCTCATATTTCCTTTTGCCATCCTGGACATCAAACATGTGGGTTCATGTCAATGGATGGGTCAAGCTTCCGCCTGGAGCACAGGTCTGGCATGAGGCTGAGTCGGGTGCACGCAACAAGCGGACTTGGGAAGCCCCAAGCCAAAGCAGCGAAGACCCCACACCACATGAGACTACGGATTGGGCAGGTCGTGGCTGGCAGAACTACGATCAAACAGAAGGAGTTGCCATCCAGTCAAGTCAGGACACTCCAGTGGACATGGAAGAAGACAACGACCGTCCGATTCAGCAAAAGAGCAAACACCAGAAGATGACATATCCTTGCGACTCCTGGGAGGCAAACTCCTGGGATAATCCAAAAGACTCCTGGTGGAAGTGGAAAGGCGGCTGGCATGATTGGAATGAGTCCTACCCGTCTGCGCTGGTTGACTCCACGGCAGAGGCCAACCCGGGTGAGGTCAACCCGAACCCGGAGGCCAACCTGAACGCGGAGGGTGCCAGTTACACAAGTCTTCAAGGAGAGGAGTCAGTGGACGCAAAAATGGCAGGTGCTGTGCAGTCAATGCAATTGAGTTCAGAGATTCCATTGCCTCCATTGCCTTCAGATTCCAATGCAGCTTTGCTCTTGCCGAATCCGAATGTGATCGCTTCTGATGCTCCGGACTTGGTTCTTCCAGCAGCAACAGCAGCAGCAGCTGCCTCGAGCTCTTCAGGGGATTTGGCTCTGAGTCCAACCCGGTCTGAATCTCAGTTGCCAATGGCCAGTGGCGATGGTGTGCACACTAAATTCAAGTTGCAGCTTCTGAAACATAAGAACAACGAGTCCAAAAAGAGGAAGAGCCAAAGGAATGACAAGCACAAGTGACAAATTTTGAACAACTGTATAAAGGATCAAGCAAGTTGAATCCACTACTTGTGCTGTATTGCAGAATTGCAGCAGCACCGTGCTCAATAACAGCTTCTTCCTTTGCCATGTGTATAGATTATGTTGGCTTTTTTTGCATAGGGGCAATCACGATTGTGACATTCATGTCAAAATTCCAGTGCGGTTCTTTGGGATGTTACTTGTTCAATTGCTTTGCCACCACTGTCAGCGAGGTCAGGCCATGTGATGTCCTCCATGATTTGTGCATATCTTGGCTCAAGGCAGAAACATGACTTTGGCTGAAGAACAGCACTGGGCTTTGGAAGCAGTGCAGGCTCTACCGCCTACTTGGCCGGAGGTGGAAGGAAACCAAGTCAGTGATTGCTTGTTACATTTGTTGCAGTGTGACCTGCCATTGGCCTGGTCTCATCGATTGCTTGTCTTCAAAGCCAAGACCATGTTGGCGGCTCTCATAGCTCCGTCCCCCCATGATGTGCCAGCAAACAATTCTGACGATGATGATACACTTCTGACAGCTGATTCATTTCAATTGAGGTGGCATTGTGTCAGTGCCTTCAGAGCAATCATCCTGATGTGTTTGTCCTTTGAACAAAACCGCTGTGTTGTTTGTTAAATCATGACACATAACCATAATAAAGTGTTGCTGCCCCACTGAGGTCACTACGTGCTGGAGGATCTGCAGGTGCTCTGTGACTTGGAGATTGACATTTCCGATTCACGGTCAACATGGCAACAAGTGATGACTCTCTTGGCTGACTGCTTTCAGTCAAATTCAATTTCGCAATGTTCACACCCGGGCCAGAAAGGGTCGGGCAAAACCAAAAGTGAGATTCGGCAGTGGTACAAGGACAATGTTTACTAGCTCGCTTGTTTCTGCTAATACGGTGTGGACCAACACGGCTCAGAATGGCTGCAACAAATAAGAAGCTCTGTGCTTTTCGGAGCTTTCTGTACTGTAGTCAGCTGTATGTCCTGCAGTGTTGCTTCAACTTTGAATTGTCAATTGTGTTTGCCTGTATTGCTCAAGGGTTCGGTTTGAAGTACCATTGCTACAGGAACACCAATTGCCTGTAG
>CAJNDT010002813.1:557037-805214 GCA_905221615.1 Symbiodinium sp. CCMP2592
GGTCCAGGTGACACTCAATTGTCTAGTTTTTGTAAGTATATCAGCTGTCAGTGCAGGTCTGTGGCATCGAATGCGTCGCATGGTTGGACACTTTAGTCCAGAGGCACAGAAAGGACGATTACAGAGCCATCGCTGCCGATCAACAGCACATTATCGACTTCGCCAATGGCCATGACGTGTCGCTGAGCAGCTTCATATTTTCGAATGTTGTTTTGAGGTTGTAATATGTAAATATTTAAATGCAATCCATGGTTCTGCCAAAGTGTGCATCAGGAAGCAGAAGCATCTCCTGCCGTCCATTGGTTGGTCGTCGCATGAATGGGGGGCAGCATTGCAAAATGCTTGCACCACATGGACCGACCAATTTGCAAATCAGAATGATTGGGCTTCCATTCAGATGTGCCTGGACTCGAATTCCGCATTGATTTGATTTGCAGTCTGCCCTGTAGTGCCAACACGTACCACTTTGACTCAGAAACTTGAAAACAAGAATGGTCAAGGACAAGCAGGAACATCCCGTGGACCTACCTGCCAGGACATTTCAGAAGCTTCAGAAGCGAAATCAGAAGACGAAGTCAAGAGGAACTGCTGCAGCAGCAGCAGCTGGGAGCAACACTACATTTTCGCTTCAGCTTCAAGAATAAATAATAACATTTCAGTCACAATTGACATCCTCAATTGAGTGTGTGTGTGTGTGTGTCGTCTTCAATGAAAAGCATTTGAGGTGCTGCCAGATGCCAAAAGAGCACGAACTGCTCCGCTTGAGATCCCGGAGACAGATGTCGATGACGCCACAAGAGGGGGTGGTGATCCTGCATCCTCCAGTTCTGCTACTCCGGCTTTTGCCAGGCCACCAGTGCCCGCTCCAGAGTGGCTTCCTTCAGTTTGGACCAATGATCCAAAAGCATCACAAGCAAAAAAAACAAAAGCCAGGGCAACAGCATCAACAGACGAGCCAGGGGCAGGACCAAAAGCAGGAGCACCACCAAAAGCAAGACCGCCAGCAAAAAAATTGGCATCAGCAGAAGTAAGGGCAACGGCAAAAACAAAGCCAGCACCTCTTACGAAAAGCATGCCTGCAAAGCCGAAAAAGCCGGCTGCAAAGCCGCCAAAGCCGCCAGTGTCAGTGGTTGAGGTTGATTCTCCAGAGGGTGTGCCGGAACCGAAAGATCCGCCCAAGTCTCGTCCGTTACATCCAAGGGATGCACGTCTGGCAGCAACACATCCAGTTCACCCTGCCTTTCCTCCGCCGGCGCCAGCAAACCCAACACTTCCGATGATGACGGCATGTGAGATGGCTGTTGGGGAATGCTTTCAGACATTCCTAGGTGGTGGTGCTGCACTGCCGAGCAACAGTTCAGCTCGATCTTCAATTGAGAACATGGTGTCGAGTTTGGCGACTGCTGTGTGGGAGAGGCTGCAGCCAAAACTTGTGGAACTTCAATTCATGTCAACACTTGAGCACAGTGTTCCACTGGCACCTGCCGGTGCGCTGGCGGACCTCACAGCGTGGAATCCGAGACTTCCTGAGAAGTCGGAGCCCTACAAGGCTGAGCAGGAGCAAATCGACCAGGAGTCGGAAGAGGAGGAAGAAGAGGAGCCCGATGAAGAAGTAGCCCCTACCATCGACAGAGACCCTGTGATGCAGCCTGGCAGGGATTTGCATGCAGTTTACAGTGTTGTGTTGTTTATATGAAACAGTTGAGGCTGGAGATCTTGGAGGACTACTATATCCCTGAGGATCTCAAGGACAAGTTCTTCCACATGGCCACCCATCACGATTTCCCATTGCAGCGCCAGGTCAAGCTCATGCCGCTTGAACTGTTCATTGGTTCATTTTGCACCATTACATCCCTTTAAGACTCAGACTCACATGAATCAATCAATATCTGTAGTGCCAAGGATGAACATGCTGATGCGCCATGGTGAGAGACAACAGAGTACGAGCTGGTTGAGACAATGTGTGGGCAACTTGTCCTTGTTCGGGGACAGTGCAAGTCCTTAAACTCAAATGTGGTGAAGTAGTGAGCTTGTGCTGGCTACAGGAAACGAAACGTCCCAGCCACACCCGCCATCCGCTTCGACAGAGCGGCCGCCACTGGAACTGTTCGACCCGACTTGAAGTGAGCTGACTGCCCGGCTGACTGAGCTGAAAGCTCCAATGAGATGTTGAGCTTTCATCCATGGCACTTTCTGGTGCTCGTACACTAAGTACCATACTCAGCTGGTGCTTTGGTTGAGTGAATCTACTCAGCTGATTCCAGCTCTTCTGATTGGTTCATTCTCCTCGACTCACACAGACTCTGACAATTCCGTGTCAGTCAGTTTGAAGTTAATTCATGCTATCACCCAAGCACACACACACACACAGAAACACATAATATAATATCATATCATACAGCTTCCAATGTGCTCAGGTGCTGGAGTTCCTCGATTTGCAGGAGGCAGTGACATCGATCTCACTGGTGAGTTGTCGATGAAAATGTTGTGTTAGTCAGTCGTCTGGTCATAGATTCATGTTTTTGCAGCTGTTGGTGTGAAAGTTCAGAACTGCTCCGAACAGTAGTTACACTTTGGATTCCCATGCTACTGGATGAACACTTTCACAATTGAGTCTCAATTGTCACAATTGCAGCATTTTATAATTGAGAGGTGGCTGCTGAGGCCAAACGCAAATAGCATTTTTTCGCATGTGACTTTTCCTGGTGGCGATGGAGTGTCCTTTTTGCAAGCGTTGCCTGCCTCATTCATACTGGAGGGAATCCCAGTGGTACCAGAAATCAGCTGAAACGCCAATTCGGCACTACTTCAATTGTTGCCGTGACTGTAGCAATGTCCTGGAGAACCTGTATGTGGATCCACGTGAAGTGCGGTCGGCAACAATATTTGTGGCCCAGATTATTGATCTTTTGAGAGCAGATTCAGGCCAACTTCAGCGCAGGTTTCGGAGTGTGTTCCAGGGCTTGGCTGACTACCCATCACAATTTCGAAAACACATATCTCACGGAGGCTGCCTGTACTACAATGGGCAACCGCATGATCCTGGGAATGCGTTATACACAATGGCGTTGGAGTTGCTTCTGCCTGGATTTCGCAGAGCCTATCCTTGGGGCGGAGAGAAACTTGGAGACCTGGTTGAGGGGCTTCTTTGGGTATGGTCTCCGGAATTTTTTGCCTCGGAGGAGTTGCAGCGCAAAGCGGATCAGACCAGGAAGCATTATAACAAGAACATCAAGTGGCTTCTACATTGTGCCGAGCCGGCAATTACACGAGATTTGACGATGATCGGATTCTTGCATGGGTGGTTTTCATCTGTTTTCATGCTTTCGAGAGCCACTGGCTACACACAACCGTTCTCAAACGTGGAGGAGCTCCTTCCTTTTCGGGATTGGACCCCTGAGAACTCTTGCCCAAACAAAAAAATGCGGGCAGAATTGGAAGCAATGGCTCTGAAGTTTGACGAGGTTCTGATGCAGTCGTCAGAGTCTGAGGAGTCACTGGACCCTTATCATTGTAAAGCAGATGAGGATCTAGAGGATGAAGACCCAGAGGAAGACAAAGTTCCCGAAAATGAGGATATAGAGGATGAGGACGAAGACGAAGCCCATGCAATGAGTGATGATGAGCCAATGGACAGACATGAAGTGTGTGACGAAACATCAGACTCAGAGAACGAATACTTACACATGCTGTTGGAACAGTCCTCTGAATCCGAGGACGAGCACGATCCGGCCTGAAACTCTGACTCCTCGAATCGGTGTCGAGTCCTTTTGCCAATTAGGTCACTGACACTGACAATGCGCCTACCTCTGCCTCTGTGACTCAAAACACACAGTTGATTTATTGTGATGACAGTTTCGTGCACAATGAAGTGACAGTGTTGTACACAATTAATTGAGAGTTTGCTTGACTTGCAGATTCCTTATAAAAACCTGATGGTGCTGTACAACTCTATGAACCCTCAGAGTGCAAAAGGAAACAGTGTCATGGGCACAGCAAAGTCATCCAGTGAAACTTTGCCTGACAAATCTGTGTCAGTGCATGAGTGGGCAACTGGCATGGCACATGTTGCGGTTGAAAGCCAAGCCAAGAAATGAACAATTCTTCAATTCTGTCAGGTTGTTTGCGACAAAGAGAACCATCCCCATGCAGCCGCCTCAGTCTTCAGTGAAAGCCTCTTACATCCAGTCTTGGAATGGTTTGCCTGCTGTTAGAATTGTCTTGCTTCAGCTGCAGCCATTGTCCCCCAAGATCAATTTGGTTTGAAATTTTGATTGACGATCATGTCGAATCCCAAGAAGGAGGGCTATGTGGAATCCCTTCAGTGCTATGTGGACGAAAAAGGGTGCCTCAGCTGCATGCTGTTCCACTTTGAAAGCTACCTGCCGGCATGGGACTACAAGCGCTTGGAGATGATCTCGCACGACTGCAAATGTGATGATGGGGTTTTGGCGGAGTCCAAAGGCAGTGTGTCAGAGGAATCTGCAACCTGCAAAAGCCAGTTGCCGGTCAAGCACTGATGTTTCACCGATGTGATTCGCACAGGACAAATTTGAATTAGTAATTATTCTGCCATTTGCAGATCACTAGCTGCAATTGCAGGTTCCAGAAGATTCCATCAAGTTTCGATTGGGGGAAAAAGCTGTGGGAAACCTGAGCTATTGCCGAAATTGTCCTTTGTCCAGTGATGCTTGTGGAAATGAATTGCATGTCCATGAATTGTGTCACAATTGTCGTGTCTCAGATCAATTGTGAAGCGCTGAGAACTTGACGGTTCTACATCTGGAGCAAGGAAGGATCTTGAACAGTAGCAACTCAATCGTTGATTGAGTCAGCGGATAGCTCCAGTGACAATGGGCTGGACAGTCTCAAGGAAACAGCAGAATCATGCAAAGGGGCCGTAGCCGGAGCAATTCGCCCTTGCAGCCGCCGTTGCCGCCGCCGTTTAATTATGATAATTTCAATTGGCGTCGCTTTTCCAGGAGCAGATCCAGCAGCCCTCGAAGCCCACGCCCCCCGTGGTCCGAGTCCAACCGATCCGACACGCCGGAGAGACTGCAAGTGAACAGAAGAAACAGGCATTTTTACAGGACGAATCTCAATGGTTACGTTTTGTCCGGCTGGGAGGAGGAGCGCATGAGACGACTCAGGGCAAACAATCCGCCAAGTTTGCCACAGGAACGCCCCATATTGATCGATCATGTTTTGCATTATGATGTCAATCGTCCTCCTTGGAGGCACGAGTATCCGTGGCAACCAGTGCGATGGCGAATCAACCGCCTTGACCGCCATGACGATATGAACAAACAAGAGGGTGCAATGTCGGGACACCATCTAGTGAATTTGCAAGATGGTTACTATTGGCTTCATGTGACTCACGAGTTGCTCACTGTGGACTGCCTTTGCAATTTTCGGACAACTTGCCGTCGTGCTCGCAGATGCTGGGTCATGAATCACCCGGAGCTGGTCAGGAGGGGGATGCGGCACTGCCTCAGGACATTCGTTCACTCTCAGAGGAATATCGATTATGTTCGCGGGCTGGAAAGAGCCGACAGCTGGGTTGTGCTCCAGAGCAACCTGTGGGACGAAGCACAGGAGTACGGGGTACAGTTTGGTTCATATATCATCCATGCAAGTCGTCGCAGCTATTTCCATCGGAATGAGCACTTTTCCCTGACCCGCCCGACCCATCAGATTCTGCACATTCCTGGCACGCGCGGTCGGCGTGTTTTTCCTCCAGATGAACCGCGGGAAGAGCCTGCATCAGATCCTGACAGTGCGGCTGAGCGAGAGCTACGTGCACATCGTCCGGAGGAAGAGCCTGACACAGATCGTGACAGTGTGGATGAGACAGATTTAGATGATGGATGGCGGCTCTGGCGGGAAGAAGCCAGACGACTGCAAGTGAACCATGACAATTGAACGACAATTGAGTTTCACTGACTGGGACTGACAAGTCTGGAAATGAAGTCCCCCAGTTTTTGCTTGGCCTTGGCTGAGAAGACTTGACTCAATTGTGTTACACTCCCCAATTGTGGAAACACTTCAGCAAAATTTAGCTCCTGCTGTGGTCTGAGGCGAACCAGCTTGAGAAGAGCACTTGGCCGGGGCCCAGAACTCACAACTGTTGTGTTTGATTCATATATTGCATTTGATCTGCTGTCTAAGTCTATTCAAGTCCTGCAAGATTGGTGGTGTGGACCTCTGTCTGGGTTTGTTTCACATGTTGTCAGTTCCTCTAGAGAATCTGATGGTGCTGTTGAGATTGCTCCAAAAACCATCAGAGCATCACAAGAGGAAACAGTATGGGCAGTCATCCAGTGGGACTTTGCCTGACTAAACAGTGTCAGTGCAAAGAGCATCATCTGGAATGGCACAGCTCTCCTTCAAGGTTCATGAGTGCAATTGTCCTGCAGGCTTCTTCCGACCTGGACACCCAGAAGCTCTTCTTCGCCGTGTCCTAAGCAGCCAAGCCTAGTTCAGACTGTCAAACCCGGATGCATGTTGGCAAATTGTCTTGGGAGCTGTCAGGCTCAGAATGCAGTTTCACAATAGTTTTCGAAGTATCACATGACATGACTGAAGCCATGTTGAAACAGCGAAAGCGAAAGGCTGCAGAAGCGGGTCTGACCTTTGCCGCACAAAACTTTCGGGTGGATATTGTTATGGATCCTGATTGGGTGAACAATTTCCAAGGATATTCGAGTCACTTGGTGGTTTCGAGTACTGACTTGATCGACCGAGTCAAGTACAAGATTGCAACAGAGCTCTGGACTATTCACCACAGGTGGCTGAAGCCGGACACATTCCATCTTGTACAATGTGAGATTCATCTGCCATACTACTTTCCGGTGACAAGCTATGCCACAGGTCATGTTGTGAGAATTGTTCGTAGTAATCCTTAGATTGACAAGGTTTCACTGCCACTGATGAATGTCTGTGTGTGCAAAACAGAATTGGCAGAACAGTGTAGTTCGGCAAATTGTGCATGTCTGCAGATGTGTTCGAGTTAATAGTCGTGCAGCTCGGCAGCAGAAGTCTGGCCCTACCAAGAGGGGTGACCACCCGCTCCAGTCACCCTTTCACACCGCTGGCCGGGTGTGGGGCACCCAGGGCCTGTGCTAATAAGCACAGCACTGCTGTGGCCAACAGGTTGGGGGTGCAACCTGAGCAGGACAATGAGCTAATGTGCTTGCTGGCAGTGCTTCCACAATGAGTGTGGGAACCCACACCGTGGCGGCCCTTGGGTTAGTTTGGGAGGCCGTTCTGCATGATTATTAAGTCTGGCTTATTGGTATTCATTGTGTCCCAATAAATAATGCAGTGTATAGTCTCCTGTTCAAATTTCTTGACCTGCCGGTAATGCTTTGGTATGTGAGTGGAATTGAACCATTCTGCAGGTTTGTGGCTTCAAGCGTATTGCCAGTCCTACTTAGTGAGCACAGCATGTCGCAACATTCAGTGGAGAGGGTTCTGGAGAGGAGAGCAGAGCGTGCCGACGCTCTTCTGCGGGTCTTGGCGGAGGTGGCGACAGAATCTCCTGCGTCTGAGTCATCAGCTGTGTCATCGAATAGCCCGGGCTTTGTTGAATTTGGCAACAACCCACAATTTTGGCGATTGCTGAGTGAGTTCATCACAAGCACTGATGAAGCCATTATTTCCTTACGGAATCGTGTCACACAATTGGAAGCAATTGTCAGCTGTGACACAGCATCTCAACGAGATGAAGTTCAATCTGATGTTCATCTGAGTGAATGAACTTGGACCTTGCAGAGGTTTCCAAAACACTTCAATGTTTCTTTTCAGTCACTTGCTTTCGCAGTGTGGACCAGACCAGGAGAACAGTTCCAGAGAGAGTGTGTGCGTGTTTGTCAAAAAGTCTGTGATGTGTACAATTCTTCAGGAAGATGTGCCATGCTTGATCGGAGACCAGTTGAGTGCTCTCAGAATGTTAAATAGGACACTGTCACCTGTCGGTCTGTGCTGATTCGCAGCATTACTATTTGTCAAGTGAGTCAGTGAAGCTTCTTTGCAATAGGGCTACTTGCTGCTGCTGGTTCGGCCATTGCAATGGGGAACCGATTTTGTCCACACCGAGCAGGAGCTTCTTTGTCTCCCGGTGGTCATCGCGATTGTGGAGGAAGCTGTTTGTTCAATTGTGAGATGCACGATCAACCTTGCATGAGAACAAAATGGGGACACCAAGTCCATTATTGCACACTGTGCATAGTGGATTGGTACAACGAGACGGATATAAGGCGTACCACCCTTGACGACGTCAGACGGAGGTCCACAGCTGATTCCCAACAACGTGGTGAATTAAATGGAGAAGGTGATGAGGATTGATTCCGTTTCACTGATTCTGCTGGCATCTTGTGGCATTGCTGGCAAAACATCTCTTTGTGTTGCAAGGCTTCACATCTTTGCCAGTGCTTGTGATTTGTAAATCCCTGTTATCCAGAGCTTTGTGTGATAGACAGACAAGCCCTGCACACAGATTTGCATTGTGGAGCTGGGTGTGTGTGTGTGTGTGTTCTTTTCCTAAATGCGCCCGCACTTGTACTAAGGAGATGATGCAAATCGTCAGTGGGCCGGCCCCCAGCAAAACAGATTGAATGTACAGCATGTTGTGACAATTCCAAACATGATTTTCAGTGGATGCTGGCTTGTTCTGTTTGATGTTTTTGTCATCGGTGTGCTTCATGTCAATGTCATCACTCGCAATATCACAATGTTCCTGCAGTGTTTTGGTTCAAGAGGAGGAGCACTCTTTGTAGCAAGTCGAGCTGCAACATGGGCGATGAGGCAGCTGCCCAGGAACGCCGACTGGCCAAACTTTGGCGGATGAACAAGCGATTGATCGATGACTCGGCTCCACTTTATGGCTGTGTCGGTTTTGACTTGATGAGCTGCCTGGTTCCACGCCCAATGCTTGGAGAAAGAAAACAAGACTGGGAGGATAAGGTCTACAACTTCAAAGCGCTCATGAAACTCAATCCTTCCGCCTCGCAGCTGATGGGGCTTGTCCTCCATGCTGCAATATTGGCAATGCTTGCACAGCAATGATTCTCAATTTGTAATTCGATCAATTCAGCCAGCTGCCTGATTCGTGACCAAAACAATTGTGCAGATGCCCATTGAGAGTTGCATGTGAGCTTCACTGTCATGTTCCACCTTGCAGACAAGTTGAAGAAAGCAGCAGACGTGGTGTTGCATTGCACAGTCATGTGGTTCCATGATGACTGTGTTCGGAGAAAGAGTCTCAGTCCTATCCTTGTCTCGTTCTGAATTACAACTGACAAGTGGATGAAGGAGTTGTGATGGTGGTCTCGGCTGTGACCAAATACATTTGTCATAATTCCAACCAATATTTGATGTATTCAACACCTGCAAGACAGGATGTCAAAGTGCATTTTGACAACAGTTCCAGCACAACTGGATGCATTTCGTCTGTCATTTCGGTTTGCTTGCAATGCATTTCGGATCCAAAACGGACGTCCAAACTTTCATTTCAAATGCATTTCCAGCTCACAGAATGCAGATGCTGGATGCATTCAACATGTGCCAGACAGCATCTCAAAGTGCATTTTGACAACAGTTCCAGCACAGCTGGATGCATTTCGTCTGTCATTTCGGTTTGCTTGCAATGCATTTCGGATCCAAAACGGATGTCCAAACCTTCATTTCAAATGGATTTCCAGCTCACAGAATGCAGATGCTGGATGCATTCAACATGTGCCAGACAGCATCTCAAAGTGCATTTTCACAACAGTTCCAGCACAGCTGGATGCATTTCGTCTGTCATTTCGGTTTGCTTGCAATGCATTTCGGATCCAAAACGGACGTCCAAACTTTCATTTCAAATGCATTTCCAGCTCACAGAATGCAGATGCTGGATGCATTCAACATGTGCCAGACAGCATCTCAAAGTGCATTTTGACAACAGTTCCAGCACAGCTGGATGCATTTCGTCTGTCATTTCGGTTTGCTTGCAATGCATTTCGGATCCAAAACGGACGTCCAAACCTTCATTTCAAATGCATTTCCAGCTCACAGAATGCAGATGCAGGATGCATTCAACATGTGCCAGACAGCATCTCGAAGTGCAGTTTGACAACAGTTCCAGCACAACAGAATGCATTTCATCTGTCATTTCGGTTTGCTTGCAATACATTTGTAGTTCAGAAGAAGTGTGCACCAATTTGATTTCAATGCAACATCGGCCCGCCAGAAATGCATTTCGAGGAAGTGTTCAATGCATTTACATTCTCGCTGAACCTGTCTCAAATGTGCACATCGTTGTCGGCAGACATGCATTTGCATCATTCCAGAAGGACTGGCTGATTGCCAAACACTCTTAAAAGCACGTGTTCTGCTTCAATTCTGGTTTCAATTCTGAAACCAATGCATTTTGCAGTCAGCTTCTTTGCATGAAAGCTCAGCTACCAATGGCTCCGATACCAATTTGCATGCAAGACCAAAGCTCCGCTACCAATACAAACCCCTAGAAACACCTGAGTCAAGCCACTTCTGAATGCAAACGTAATCATTCTCTCCAAACAGTTTGGTCCAGAAGTACACGAAATTGTGTAGCAAGGGAGGAAGGTATCCTCTGGAAAAAAAGACCAAAGCTCCGCTACCAATACAAACCCCTAGAAACATTTGAGTCAAGCCACCCCTGAATGCATCGACTTTGTATATAGCCATCACCAATACAATCAATGCACGTCCTGTGGCAGGCAGGCAAACTCTGAAAAAACCCCAAACCCGAAGCTACCAATGGAAACCGGAGCCAGAAGCTGCAAGCATTGGAATTACATTTCTGTCACCTTCCAAAATAACAAAAACTACATTTCTGTCAACCTCGAAAATATCAAAAAGTCATCAAAAGTTCTCAAAAGTTCATCAAAAGTTCATCAAAATGTCATCAAAATGTCATCAAACCGTCGAAAATATCAAAAGTTCTCAAAAATTCTCAAAAGTTCATCAAAAGTTCATCAAAAGTTCATCAAAAGTTCATCAAAAATGTATAGAAACCTGTTAAGGGAACAGTTTTAGACTGTATTTCACTGATGAACAAGCTGAGAATTGTCAATTTGGAACACAATTGCTGTTGCACTTTCAATCTACTCATGCGCGCATGTGCGCGCGCGCCCGCGCGCATTCGCGCGCGAGTATCTGAAGAGAACGTTCATTGATGTGCATCTGGACAGAGAAGAGCTGGGGCTTTTCACAGGTTCTCTTTGATGACAACTGCATTTGCCTTGCATTTGCTCTCAAGTGGAAGATTGAGCAGAAACAAGAGTTCACTGTTTCAAATGCATGGTGGCTTGAAATGTATCAACAATTCCTTGCATTTGCAATGTTTCAAAATTGGCCCATAATGCAAGAATGTCTGTGGGAAAATGCATTGGAACAAAAGTTTTTGCATGGGTGGAGCGGAATCTTTGCATGGAAGCTACCATTTGGGATGTTTCAAAATTCGCCTGTAATGCAAGAATGTCTGTGGGAAAATGCATTGGAACAAGAGTTTTTGCATGGGTGGAGCGAAATCTTTGCATGGAAGCTTGCATTTCGAATGTCTCCAAATTGGCCCACAATGCAAGAATGTCTGTGTTAAAATGCATTGGTTGCATGGGTGGGACTAAATCTTTGCATGGAAGCTACCATTTGGGATGTTTCAAAATTCGCCGGTAATGCAAGAAGGTCTGTGGGAAAATGCATTGGAACAAGAGTTTTTGCATGGGTGGAGCGAAATCTTTGCATGGAAGCTTGCATTTCGAATGTCTCCAAATTGGCCCACAATGCAAGAATGTCTGTGTTGAAATGCATTGGTTGCATGGGTGGGACTAAATCTTTGCATGGAAGCTACCATTTGGGATGTTTCAAAATTCGCCGGTAATGCAAGAATGTCTGTGGGAAAATGCATTGGAAGAAGAGTTTTTGCATGGGTGGAGCGAAATCTTTGCATGGAAGCTTGCATTTCGAATGTCTCCAAATTGGCCCACAATGCAAGAAATGTCTGTGTTGAAATGCATTGGTTGCATGGGTGGGACTAAATCTTTGCATGGAAGCTGCCATTTGGGATGTTTCAAAATTCGCCGGTAATGCAAGAATGTCTGTGGGAAAATGCATTGGAACAAAAGTTTTTGCATGGGTGGAGCGGAATCTTTGCATGGAAGCTACCATTTGGGATGTTTCAAAATTCGCCTGTAATGCAAGAATGTCTGTGGGAAAATGCATTGGAACAAGAGTTTTTGCATGGGTGGAGCGAAATCTTTGCATGGAAGCTTGCATTTCGAATGTCTCCAAATTGGCCCACAATGCAAGAATGTCTGTGTTAAAATGCATTGGTTGCATGGGTGGGACTAAATCTTTGCATGGAAGCTGCCATTTGGGATGTTTCAAAATTCGCCGGTAATGCAAGAATGTCTGTGGGAAAATGCATTGGAACAAGAGTTTTTGCATGGGTGGAGCGAAATCTTTGCATGGAAGCTTGCATTTCGAATGTCTCCAAATTGGCCCACAATGCAAGAATGTCTGTGTTGAAATGCATTGGTTGCATGGGTGAGTCTTAATTTCTTTGCATGGGCACAGTCATGAAAATGGCAATTTCCCTTTTTCAAACAAAGTCCATATTGGTTGCTGTGTTGTGTGAGCAGGACAATTGTTTGCATTGCCCGAACATTTTGGCTCAACTCTGTGAATTGCATGAACATTGTGCTGGCTGTCTAACATTTCATGTTCTCAATTGTCGAACAAGACCAGGTCAACATTGTGGTGGCTGTGTAGCTCATATTTCCTTTTGCCATCCTGGACATCAAACATGTGGGTTCATGTCAATGGATGGGTCAAGCTTCCGCCTGGAGCACAGGTCTGGCATGAGGCTGAGTCGGGTGCACGCAACAAGCGGACTTGGGAAGCCCCAAGCCAAAGCAGCGAAGACCCCACACCACATGAGACTACGGATTGGGCAGGTCGTGGCTGGCAGAACTACGATCAAACAGAAGGAGTTGCCATCCAGTCAAGTCAGGACACTCCAGTGGACATGGAAGAAGACAACGACCGTCCGATTCAGCAAAAGAGCAAACACCAGAAGATGACATATCCTTGCGACTCCTGGGAGGCAGACTCCTGGGATAATCCAAAAGACTCCTGGTGGAAGTGGAAAGGCTGGCATGATTGGAATGAGTCCTACCCGTCTGCGCTGGTTGACTCCACGGCAGAGGCCAACCCGGGTGAGGTCAACCCGAACCCGGAGGCCAACCTGAACGCGGAGGGTGCCAGTTACACAAGTCTTCAAGGAGAGGAGTCAGTGGACGCAAAAATGGCAGGTGCTGTGCAGTCAATGCAATTGAGTTCAGAGATTCCATTGCCTCCATTGCCTTCAGATTCCAATGCAGCTTTGCTCTTGCCGAATCCGAATGTGATCGCTTCTGATGCTCCGGACTTGGTTCTTCCAGCAGCAACAGCAGCAGCAGCTGCCTCGAGCTCTTCAGGGGATTTGGCTCTGAGTCCAACCCGGTCTGAATCTCAGTTGCCAATGGCCAGTGGCGATGGTGTGCACACTAAATTCAAGTTGCAGCTTCTGAAACATAAGAACAACGAGTCCAAAAAGAGGAAGAGCCAAAGGAATGACAAGCACAAGTGACAAATTTTGAACAACTGTATAAAGGATCAAGCAAGTTGAATTCACTACTTGTGCTGTATTGCAGAATTGCAGCAGCACCGTGCTCAATAACAGCTTCTTCCTTTGCCATGTGTATAGATTATGTTGGCTTTTTTTGCATAGGGGCAAGCACGATTGTGACATTCATGTCAAAATTCCAGTGCGGTTCTTTGGGATGTTACTTGTTCAATTGCTTTGCCACCACTGTCAGCGAGGTCAGGCCATGTGATGTCCTCCATGATTTGTGCATATCTTGGCTCAAGGCAGAAACATGACTTTGGCTGAAGAACAGCAATGGGCTTTGGAAGCAGTGCAGGCTCTACCGCCTACTTGGCCGGAGGTGGAAGGAAACCAAGTCAGTGATTGCTTGTTACATTTGTTGCAGTGTGACCTGCCATTGGCCTGGTCTCATCGATTGCTTCTCTTCAAAGCCAAGACCATGTTGGCGGCTCTCATAGCTCCGTCACCCCATGATGTGCCAGCAAACAATTCTGACGATGATGATACACTTCTGACAGCTGATTCATTTCAATTGAGGTGGCATTGTGTCAGTGCCTTCAGAGCAATCATCCTGATGTGTTTGTCCTTTGAACAAAACCGCTGTGTTGTTTGTTAAATCATAACACATAACCATAATAAAGTGTTGCTGCCCCACTGAGGTCACTACGTGCTGGAGGATCTGCAGGTGCTCTGTGACTTGGAGATTGACATTTCCGATTCACGGTCAACATGGCAACAAGTGAGGACTCTCTTGGCTGACTGCTTTCAGTCAAATTCAATTTCGCAATGTTCACACCCGGGCCAGAAAGGGTCGGGCAAAACCAAAAGTGAGATTCGGCAGTGGTACAAGGACAATGTTTACTAGCTCGCTTGTTTCTGCTAATACTGTGTGGACCAACACGGCTCGGAATGGCTGCAACAAATAAGAAGCTCTGTGCTTTTCGGAGCTTTCTGTACTGTAGTCAGCTGTATGTCCTGCAGTGTTGCTTCAACTTTGAATTGTCAATTGTGTTTGCCTGAATTGCTCAAGGGTTCGGTTTGAAGTACCATTGCTACAGGAACACCAATTGCCTGTAGTTGCAGAAGCCATGGCAGGGCTTATTCCCCGACGCCACAAGCGGGCCCGTCTTGCGGATTCCAGGAATGGCAATGGACAGCACATGGTCATGACAGGCCAGATGCAGCCGACCATGCCCCCAATGATGTTTCCAGCTCATCCTTACATGACCATGAACCCCGGCACATTGATGGGCATGAACCCGGGTATGAACATGCCCATGATGCACCCATGCACTGGCATGCAGAATAATATGTCGATGCCCATGCACGGTTCGGCAAACCCGGCTGCTGCGATGCAGGGCAATCCGATGATGAATGCCCAGATGAATATGATGCCAGGATTCTCCCCCCCCCAGGTGAATGAGGTGGATGACGATTCGGAACAGGAAGAGGAGGAGGAATCCGACAGGGCCACAGCACAACATCAGCAGGTGGTTCCGGAAGTTCCATCAGCATCGGGCTCGGGAAATGAAGTGCCTCAGGGCCCTGTGACAGTTCCTGCTCATCCTGTGCAGCCCCTCCCACCACCCACAGTCGGCTATGTTTACAACAAGGGGGAGGATGCCACAATCACAGGGAGCACAACAGTATTGAAAGGTCTTCCAAGGACAAGGCTTGTGGCCAGCTTGGAGAAATTGTACGGTGAGCTGGAGGCGGGACAGGAATTCCCATTTGTGTCACTTGTTTTTGTTTGTGCATTTGACAATTTGTCTAACATGATGAGAAGATGCTATGAACGCTGAGGCTGGGTACCTCAGTCAATTGAGCCAAAGGGGACTCTTGGTACTTCTGTGGATGCTGACGAGGCTCAGGCCAAGTAGCCGGCTCTCTTATCTCCGTGACTTGTCAGATGTTATTGCCAGGACACTATAGAGGAAATGTCATTTTGGGTCAGTGAATGATCATGCCATTACGGGTTGTTCGTCTGGTCGGTTTTTTCAGCTTTATTATTCATAAGAACATTCAATTGAGACTTCATCTTTGGCTGTGCAGGTGTGATATCCTACGAAGACTTGCACATGCGGTTCCAAACGGCATTCAATCGTGTCCGACGGTGCGAACCACAGTTCATGGAACAGTTGGCCTCGAAGCTGCCCCTGAATTTGACAGACGCTGCAATAGAGGAGATTGCTCGCCCTCTGGGCTGGCAGGACTCATTCATGAAGCCTGTCAGCATCTGTTTTGCGAAAGCTCCAACCTCAGGTGACGTTGGCATGATTTTGCAGGCAGGGGCGAAAGCAACAATGCCGCCAGCACGTGCCCGCCCAGCACCTGTGGCAGTAAGTGCAACTGCAAGCCCACCACCTGCACCGGCAAAGGCGCCTCTGCCGGCACATGCCAAGGCTGTCACACCTGCCCCGATCCGGGTCCCACCTGTGCGAGCAACGTCTGGGCCACCTCAGCCCGCAGCCCCTGCAGCACCCCGGGTGCCCCCTCCGCCCAAGCAGGCCGGCCATGCAGCAATGCCAACAATGCCTTCGGCAGAACCATCAACAAGCACATCCCCTGCTGTGGCTCCCAAGGCTATGCATACTTTGAGCAAAGCAATGCCAGCGATGCCCCCCGCATCCCCTGATCATGTTGTGCCTCCAGCCAACCCTCCCACAATTGAGCCCGAGACATTGGAGCATGCTGTGGTTGAACCAGTTGTGGCAGCAACACCCCGCGAGCATCCACCCGCTCCCGATGCAGCAGCCGGACCCCCAGCCACCCTTGCAGCTGGAACAGTTCAGCAGGACCAGCAAGAGATCCAAGCAGAGTCAGAGGCCATTGAGCTTCCCATATGTCTCATTTGCCAGGACGGAATGGATCCCACGAGTGTTGCTTGCTTCAGCTCCATCTCCAGTGTAGACCTTGTGAGTGTTGTGATGTCCTCATTTGACAATTTGTTTTGGTTGCCAGGACACCATGGATGAGGGGGAACAAGTCTTGCTCCGGCTCCACTGCGGGCATTGGTTTCACGAAGACTGCATCCTGCGCTGGGCGGAATCGACAAACACCAGACCGGGAAGTCGTTGCCCACTACGTTGCTCGATTCCGGAGCCGATGGACGTGGATGAGGGAAATCGCAATGGTCAGGAGGCCGACCATGGCTTCGAGATCCTGGAGAACACTGAACCCAATACAATTTTTGCTTGAGTGGCAGTAACTCAGTAGATCAATTCAGCAGTTGCACAGCATTTCATTGTCTTGCATGGGTATGGATGGCACATTAAAGTGACAACCAATTCAATCCTAAATACAATTTTCACAGGGAGCCCAAAGCACGCCAATGGCTGTTGCACTGATGACGATTACTGGATGCTGCATTGCCGATTGCGGCTCATTTCAGTTCCGACACAAGGCTGTCTTCAAGTCCGTGAGGGGTTCGCGGAACAAGGGCGAAAAAAATTGCAATTGCACTCATGGCCAATAGCTTCACAAGTTCTCATGTGGTTGTTCTCTGTTCGGTGCAGACATTTTGTCATGTTTCTGTAGCTTCAATTTCGCCTGGGATGTTCCACCTAAATAATAAGAGGGACATTTCCCCCCACGTTAAGGCAATGTGTGAACTGTAAAATTACATGGCTCAACATTTGTGCAATAGAACTTTGACATTTCAAATCGCAAAGTTACAGTACACATAATATGTGACCATGGCTGAGCCATGTTTCCAGCATGTGCCCGCAAATGCAGACTCTTTGGTCATGGAAGGTCTTGCTGTGGCTTTTGGCCCGGTGGCATATCGCAATCCTGATGATTCCCAGCTGTACTGGGATCTGCAATATGTCATGGACAAGCTTATGGAGAATGGCGAGCAAAACGCTCTGACGAAACATGCCAAAACACTGAAAGACCTTTGCTTGTCCGAGGATATCCTGACAGAGAAAGATTTGCATTATCGTTCAATGAACCTCAGGCCACGAACCTTAAATTATGATATCCTTGACAGTACATGTATGCACACACATACTCAAATACTTGGCAAAAGTGGCCCTGGTTCAGGACAAGTATGTTGAATTGCAATTGTGCCAGTACCATGCTGCTGATGATGTTCTTTGCAAAGCTACTGGACAAAAGCCAAACTGCAGCCAAGTCGACCTACCTCTGGGATATGTTCCGGAAAATCTCAGCAGAGGCTACAACCCAGGCATACGCGGCTGGACAGCATGGCTTGAGCATCGATGTGCATGGCACTGCTGGGAACCATGTCCTCATGTTGCAGCCCAATGGAATGGTCTTGGGAGTGCAAGACTTTCTTTCCTCACTACATGCTTCAGTTCTGGAGTCTTGGAGAAAGGTTTGGGGCAACATGTACTCAGAAGCTGTACTGTCAGGCCCTTGGCAGGGAGAACTTCTGTTTTTGGATGTGCTCGCTTTTGTCCTCAATGCTGCGAAGGTCCGTCGATCCAGAAACATGTCACCCTGGAAAAACCATAGCTTGGCTGCTCTGCAACAATTGCGAGCCACTGTCTTCCAGATTTTGCATGGAGCTATGGCCCACAGCATTTTGGAGCATGTAGAGGCAAACCAAGCGTTGGAGAGAGCAGTTCCTTCACGACGACTGTCAGGGCGAGGAAGGAGGTTGGCTGTTGGGTAAGGTTGATTTCTGCATTCAGGAGTCCGGGGGCATCATTTCATTTGAAATCAATTTGTCAAGTGAGTTAAGTTATGAAGTTGCAGTTGCATTGCTCGCAGGTCTGCTGATGATGGAGAAGACCCTCGCCGGAAAATGTCCGTTTACCGGATTTGGGACTTCATTGAACAAGCACGCAACACAAAGGTCTCGATGATGAAGTTGGCTGAGATCAGAGAGACGGACAGAGATGGCGGTGTCAGGCCTGGCTCTGTTTCTCTGTGGCAGCGGAAGATGCTGAGCTTGTACAAGCAAGAAAGCTCCTTGTCATTTCTCAATGTTCGGAAGCTGACCATGGTCACTGATTCTTCCCACCACAGCACGAAAGATTGGCTTGTGAGTCTTTTTTACAACAGTTCTGCCAATTGTTTTGCCCATGCCACTGCTCAATTTGTGAACTCGGCCAAAATCCTTCGCCCGGGACAATATGACCTTATGCCGGAAGTCGAACGTTTGGCGGCACGTCGAGAAATTGAGAGACTTTCGACCCTGAAGTTTTTCCAGGCTGTCAGCAGTCAGTGCTTCAAAATCGCCGGGTTGCAAATAACCGATTTCCAGCCGGACTCTCAGCTGCTGTCCATGTTGGCCCCATTGAACCCGGGAGACCAAGCAACTTTTCGTGGTGCAGAATGGGAAGTCATCCGTACAGAGGATCCAGCCACAGTGCACAGTATGAGTTTTGACGCACAGTCTGCAGACATGATTCCGATGTTGCACATATTGATGGATCAAGGCAGCATCGGGTGTGCCGCCAACGCATTTTCCTTGGACCAGAACTTGCTCGTACATTACAGTTACGACAAAATCCATCGCCTGCATAGGGATATCAAGGGGCCGCTCAGAGGACAACTCCACAAAAATGTCCTCCTAACGACGTTCATGTGGACCCTGAACTACAAGCCCTTCGGCTCTGGCGGCTTCTTTGCAGAGAAACAGGACGCACTCGAAAGTTTTCTGCAGTCCAACAACGAGGCCAGGCTTTTCCAATTCTCAATATTGTACAATTCATATAATAATATAGTCAGTATTTGTTTAACCAATACAATTCTACTTGTACCTCAGCCAGGAAAGCGAAATCTTCGACAAGTACAAGACTCGCATTGCTTTCGAGTTTAATATGAGGGGAGCCTCAGACCACGATGTCTGGACCGCGCTTCCGGAAAAAATGAGATCCTGGAAAGTCAAGGGGGGATGCACGAAACCGTCTCGGTGGTTTTCGTGGAATGAGGCTGCTGCGGAAAATCTGTCCGAGTTTACGGCCTCCCGAATGGTTTTGGAGTGGTACCTTCGTTCCGAGCAAGGTCCGGATGACATCAACCAACCTCAATTGTGTTTCAAAGAAGCTAAAGGACTGAAACTGGCCTATCTGGGCCATTCATGGGTGACTTGGGAGAACGCACACATTATTGCACGGCTGCAGGAGCCTTGCTGGGACTACTACAGTGCACAACTCCACGAGATCAAAACTGTCGAGGACGCTTTGACCGAGACACAGGTCATGAGCACTAGCTGGAACCAGCACTGGAGTTTGAGAGGAATTGCGGCAATCATGGTTTCCGAAGAGACTTGGGATGATTTGCTGTTTTGGGTCCAGGAGTCTGAAACATTCATAACGAAAGTCATGGATTATGGCTTGGAGATGCTGGCGAATCGGTGTGCAACATTTTCCAAGTATGGCTCCCCTCCGGAGTGTTACACCCAAGTGCTGAGTGGTCCTTCTCCCCATGCCATCAATGCCATGAAACTGATGAAGACAGATTGGCTTTGCTTGCAAAGCCTGGAATGCAGTGGCGCGCCTAAGGCTCGCATGCTGAGTGCAGATCTCAGGTTGACTTTTGATCCTTGCATGCGCTACACTGCCCTTCAGTTTCAGTCAGTTGGCTGGCGTTTGAATTACCAAGCAGGACTAGATTTGTTGCGCTTTCTCACAGCCACATTTCCGGACAGCAAGATCGTCGAGGATTGTCACCAACTCTTACGAACAGCCACAGGTCCGAAAGCACACCAAAAACTCACGGGGACATGTATCCAGCAGCTGCTGACCAACTCCGACATATTGGAGTGTCGGGGCATGGCTCACCCTGCCAAGTTGAGCAGAGAGAAGTTCCTGAGGTACTGGCACAAGGCCAAGGATGATTTCAGAGCCAATCCAGAATTTGTTGCCGCACATCACAAGCTCCCCAAGGAAATGTCGAAAGTCCTAGCAACCAAAACGTGGGACACCATTTCTGAACAACAATTGATTGTTTCTGCAGCATCATGGTCCTTCCTGCGCTACTATTCGCAGAACAACTTGAGCACGCAGAACGTGAAATTGAAGGCCTGGGGTGAATCAGCAAAGTAGCGGTCTGTGATTGAATAGCTCTGTTCTAAGAACAACATGTTCCTGAGGACGGCTTGTGGGCTGTGTTTGCCCAGTTTGGGCAAATCATTACTTTGCGCAATGTGGAAGAGACCTACATTGTTCTGGGATCCTTCAAATGGGCAGTGTTGGCATGGCGGTTGTCCGAAGTTCATGAGGGCGGCAGGTGCTCGGGCTGGCAGTTGCAAGTGGAGGCCGGTTGCTCATGGCAGTTCCTTCACAACCCTGAGGAATGGGAAGCATGTGAAGCCACTCCGAAATTGTCAACACAGGCAGGACTCTATTTCAAAGCCACGTGTGGTTGGGAACCACTTGTGCAAAACACTTTGCGCTCCGGGCACAAAAGGACCTTTGCGGAGTTGACATTGATGGCGGACTACTTGAATGTGACACAACCCCACAAGAATTCCAAGAAGGAGTTGTTGAAACAGTGTCAGGAGTGTTTCGGAGAAGAGTTTGCAGAAGCTTGCCGTGAAGCTGCAGAGTCAGACACTCAGAAGGCTCCTGATGCAGATATGCCTGATGGTTTTCTATCAGCATTGTTGGACAACATGGAGCCCTCAGATAAACAGGATTTCCAGGACTTGGAGAAAGCCCTGATGCGACAGGAACAGCAGGCCGAGCAACAACGTTGGCAAAACATGTGGGATGAGAAGGTTGCAGAACAAAAGGCACCCTGGCAAGACCTTCCAGTGAGTTTCTGAGCTAGGCTTAGACTCAATTGTTGTGATTCAAATGTGACTCAATTGTGACTCAATTGTGATTCGATTGCAGGCCAAAAGAGCGAGGAGAGCTGTGGCAAAAGCCAAAGCAAAGTCAAAACCGTGTGCCAAAGCAAAATGCAAAGGCAAGGGCAAAGGAAAAGGCAAAGGCCGTGGAAAAGGCAATGGGTTTGGAAGAGGCACAGCTTTGGGCTTGCAAGGGCTGGCTCGCAGGCAAGCAGCGTCACGAAAACGCAAGGAGCAGGTGCTCGAACAAATGCCCGGACCAGCAGTGGAAGAAGATCCAGATATCTCTGAACTCAAAGAGGAGTTGGAAAGCCAGCTGTTGGACATGAATGTCATGGACGATCGAACAACTCCTGATTCATTGCCGGCAGAGCCTTGTGTCCATGCTCCCAGTCCAAGAGAGCCCGCCCCCTCACCGGAGCCTTGCGCCCATCCTCCCAGTCCACACACTGGTGAAGGAGAGCCCGCCCCCCCGGCGGAGGAGCCCTGTGTCGATGCTTCCCGTCCACACTCTGTGCTTGGTGGTGCCGGGGTCGCACACGAGGAAACAAAAGTGCAAGCACAGCCATCCAATGGGACCTTGCCGGATCCAATATCCGGGCCAAGGGACAGTGGAATGGCACAGGCCTCGTCCTCGAGCGGATCAGCCCCTGAGCAGGTCCTTGATGATGCTGCACATCGTGGCCAGGCATCGCAACGTGCTCCGCGCGAGCATGGTCCACACTTGAATAACACTCCCGACTTCCTGTCGGAGTTGGATCCACCCGAAGACTTCAAGTTGCGTCTCAGCTTCAACGATCATCGCTTCAAAGCCGAGATCATGACAAAACAGTATGTGTCAAGTGAGGGGAAAAAGTCTTGCAGCAAAAGCTTTGCTAACGACAGATCAGACTGGAAGCAAGCACTGGCTCAAGTGCATCGCTGGGCATGGACAGAGTGGGAGAAGGCCAAACCCGAAAGGCAACTGCCGCCTCATTGTCAGCCTGGTACTATCCCTGAGGCTGTCCTGGAACGCCTTGCCCCGATTATCGACGCAATGCCTTCGCCTACAAAGTATGCCAAGTAGCCTCTTCAGTTTTTTTGTGATAAATACATCACAGGGGAAAACATGTCAGCAGGTAGCAGATTGCTGTCAATGTCATGTATGCAAGTATCGTGTTCTTAGCTTCAAGTCTTCGGTCGATTCAAGAAGTCACAGGGAGTGAGTTCATCCAGCCGAGTCCAATGTGTGTGAATCTGCTCCTGCTGTCATAGCGGCAACATGTTCGATTCACAATTTTGGCTTCAGCTTGTGCGCAGTTGCTGTTCATTCTGTGATTGAGTCTTTACAGTTACGTTGCAATTACAGTTGCTGAATGCCTGAAGTGTGCAATTGAAGATGACATGACATGAATCATGAAGTCTCACCATAGTTATGCTGCAGATTGCTCGGGGAGAAAGCGATCAGCAAAAACAAGCCTTCCTGACATTGTGTCCTGTTAGTTTGTGGAATGTGCTTGATATGCCAGGCAAGCATTGAATCCATTTGTTGCTCAAGTTGGACCAGAGGTATGGTTTAAAGTTATGTGGGACAACAAATCAATGTATTGATGTCAGTGAATCACCAACATGTCCAATTTCCAGTGGCCGTGCCAGCATGTGCTGGGATCATCGCTGGTCTTCAGTGGTAGTGCTGGGCCTGTGAAGCCAGCACGCAAGAAATGCAAAAGGAAAAAGAATGCTGCAGAGTCATTTGAGTTGGGAGGTAGATCAGTGGAGCGCCCGTGTACTCTTCCTGCCTTGAATTTTACCGATACAGTTACAGGAACTGATGAAATTGATGATCGGTTTGACACTTGGGTAGAGGACGTCTTCGAGCAAACATCGCGATTGCAATGTTCGCATTTCCTTCCGTTTGCTTCCTTGTCTTTCTCCCCAAGGCCGGAGTCTGTTCAAAGTGTTATGGGTCACAGATTTTGTTATAATTTGAATTTTTCATTAATTAATGTAATACTACATAAACTTATCATCATCCTCAATTGATCTTGCTGGCCAGGTCCACAGAGCCTTGGTGTCACAGGCTCATGGTTGCAAGGATTTTGGTGCAAAATTTCTTGCGCTACGACCAGGACTTCAATGTGGGCAGAGTGGCCATGAAATGGCATGGGCTGATTGGATTGGCTTATCCCGCATTGAAGAACCGAACCATCGAGTGTCAGCTGATGTGCATCATTAGCCGTAGCTATGACAACAGAGCCAAGATTGAAGCAGCTTCAATCGATGTGGGACCCCATCAATGTGCGGGGTTGCTGCAATACATTGAATACTATGCAGGGAGCGCCAAACTTTCGAAGAAATTGATCGAATCCGGTCTCCGTGGGTGCAGCTTTGACATACTCTACAATGACGAACACAACATGTTGCTAGCGAAAGGGTTGCGTTTGTTTCTGGATGCAGCCACAGCGTGTGAGAAGAAGGCTTTGCATTGGTGGGGCACTCCGTGCTCTTCTTTTGTCATTATGTGCTCATTTCGTTCCCAACGTGCTGAAAGCAACGGCTGGGAAGGCGCATGGACTGAGCGGGACTTTGTATTGCAGGGAAATTGTCAGGCCCTTGTTTGCTCACTTGGGATTTTCCTGGGATGGGCATGTGAGTGCTGCCCTGTGGTGGAACAGCCCCTCAGCTCCTGTATGCCGCACCTCGAGTGTGTCAAAACAGTTCTATCCTTTTGTGGCTTCGAAAAGACTTGCACCTACATGGGTGCCTTTAACGGAAAGTCAGTGAAGCCCTTGCAACTGTGGCATTTGCCTGGGTTTCATTTTGAGAACCTGGCCAGGCCCAAACCAGATCATAATGCTTTCATTGGTCTGGTAAACCGAGGCGAAGACGGCCGTTTCACCGGTGTGCCAGCAGATGTACAGGCTAGTGGGGAATACACTTCGATGTTCGGGGAAGCAGTTGCGCAGATTGTCCGGAATCTATTGTGACGATCCGCTTCGTCAGCCAAAATACGTTTCATAGCTTACTGAGCTGCATGCTTTTTATTATTCAAGCCAATCTGCTGTGACTGGTTTTTGGGGTGTGAATGCTGTGACACAACAGCAACAGCAGGCCATGCAGCAACACAGGTAAAACAGTGCGATGACTGATGAGAAGGTTGCATAACAATTGAGACACAAGTCTGATTTGCTTGCAGCCTTATGTCGATGTGGCTGTCTCAGTGAACACACTTGGAGGAACAGAATTGATATGGCTCTTTCAGTGAATGAGTATGCGCCGGCAAATCAGGGCCTTGGACGTCGTTCTTGCCTTCTTTGCCCCACTTGAGGAGGATTCCTCAAGATTTCCTCAATTCGAATCGTCAACCTTGCCAAGCAATGCCATGCTGACTCAAGATTTCCTCAACCTTGCAGCAACCTGTTTAAGTTGACAGGTTGTTCTGAGCAGTGTGAGGAAACAATAGATGCCATCCACTGTGACCTTGCCCGATGTGCCCATGTCGGTGCAAGGGGTCAGTGGCATGGCACAAGTGAACACACTTGAGGAACAATTTCTTGTTGACAATTTGGGAGTCACACCTTTGCAGCTTCTGCCGGCTCTTGCACAGACGTCCTCAGCCTTGCGAAAACCTGTTGGTGTTGCCGGGCTCTCACCCGAAGAGCCATCAAGTTTCCTTGCTTGGGGACACAAAGGCCAGCCATCTAGTGTGACCTTGCCCGACGTGCCAATGTCGGTGCAAGGAGTCACTGGAATGGCACAGCTTCCGGTTGCTCTGTTCACACACCGGCTTGGACAGAAATAATACTACATTTTTTCATGGTTTTCTCAACAATTTTCAGTGTCTGCAAATCTCCAGTTACATTAATTCTGGACAAACCTACCGTGTCGTAACGTATCCAATAAGTCTTTGTTCAGGTTGACTTCTGATTTTGATAACTTTGGTTTTTGCCAAGCCCACTGATCCAGCCCCCGCGGATCCAACCCTACAAACGAGCATATTGAAAAATGGCAGGCAAAAGCAGCTAGAACAGCAGTTCGGCCAACAGCGGTGTCCGTGGCAGTGTGGATTACCGGTACGAGAGGCGGCACCCTGAAACGGCGCCCACAACGAAGGACAGCTCGGAGCTTAAACTGGAATTCCCGGGGCCCAGCCTCACGCGCCTGGTGGAAGGCACGGCGCGCGAACTCCGCCTTATCCTTGAGCATAGCCTGGCTAAGGTGTTGTTTGGCGGCCTTGAAACGCGAAAACCATCGCTGCTCACATTCCTGGGCTTGCGCAATAACCTGGCGGCTGTGCTGGTAGTCAAGCGGACGCCCGCGCCAGGCTTTGAAGAGAATCCAAAGCAAGGCACGCCTGCTACGCTGACGCGCGGTCTTGAGGCAGCGCTGCACATGACGCTTGTAGACAACAAGGTCTATGGTGTCCTGCGTAAGGGCTGGATTGCGTGCTTTGCGCTCGGCTTGTGGCAGAGATGACAGACAGGCATGGATATGCCGGTGAATGATATCAACATGCGTTGTGCTGTCGACCGTCCATGGGATGTGCGGGATGGTGGCCAAAGCATGCTGGACCATTGTCACGCCAGCGGCGGAGCGGATCTGCTCTGGGCTAATGCGGTGGATCGGCTGTCGACTCCTGCCTTCACATGTGACATCGAGCTCAAGGGCAACAGGCCAGTGGTCATGACCACTGTGTAAGTCGCCCAAGTCAGGAGTCGGCAGGGTCACAGCAGCCCCGCTCCACTCACGAGGGAAAGTAATGTAGTCAAGCAAAGCTGGTTGACCATTCGGGCTGACCCATGACACAAGTGGAGCTCCATTGCAGTCACACTGGGAAGTAAGATCCCCACCTGTAGTGCAGACAAAATCAAGCAGGTGTCTGGCATTCTCACAGAGAGGGGCCGAGGTAAGCGTCTGAGGACACTGGTGGTCAAGCTCGAAGCGGGCATTTGCATCGAGACCGGTTATCAGGCAGTACTTGCGAGGAATGCGGCCGACCGCAGCCGCAAGATTACTCCACCAGGTCTGTAAGACCTCGGGGGGGCTGGTCGAAGGGGGGGCATGCCCAGCCACAACTGCAAGATCAATTCCATTGGCCTGTCCCAGCACAATCAAGCACTGCTCCGATGCATGCAGAATCGAAAGCTCTTTGCGGTCCCAGGCCAGGTCACTCTGGTGAGGGTTGATCCAAATCTGCACACCCCCTACCCCTGCACTAGTACTACTGGCGCTGAGGACCCACCATCCCTCAACAGTGCTGAAGCCGCTTTGTTGCACGCGAGTCTCCTGGAAGCAGGCAACATCGAAATGACCCTTTTTGGCGCCAGCCGATAGCATGGTTTTGGCGGCATCACCCCGGAGGGACAGGACATTGTACTGGAGCACCCGAAGTTTAAGGCGTCTAGGGGCAGTGCCGAGTTCCTCCGTTCCTAAACCAACAAGAACAGCAGGGGGCTTGGTGGTGGCCGGAGCCCCGGCAGTAGCTGCCCACGTGCCGGTTTGTGTGAGCAGGGGCAGGCCCATGCGCATGGTGCAGTCCGCGCAGGTCAGCCAAAGGCGTTCCAGGACTCTTTCCGCAGCCGCAGCTCGAAAGTCATCAAAGGGGACCCTCCAAGGGGATGCGCCCTTTCCACGTCCTACCTGCTTTGCAACAAGATCCGCCATGTCATTAAAAGCATCCCCACTATGTGCAGGAACTTTGGTCAGGGTAACCCGTTTTCCCTTAGCTCGGGCAAAAAAGGCCAAACCAGCGAGGGCTCGACAGGCCGGGTTCTCGAGGTCAATGCCCCCGGTTCCCTCCGCAACCAGTAAGGCAGAGGCACAGTCACATAGGATGTGAACTTGGGTTGTGTCAGAGTTGCCTGTCAAGGCCATGGCATGTAAGAGGGCCTCTATCTCCCCATCATAAGCAGAGGGCACCTCTGAACTTGCAATCTCGACCCAGTCAGCGAAAAAGCCAACTCGCACAAAGCAAGCTCCTATTCTACCAAGCACTATCACCGACCAAGTGGCCCGGGGGTTGCCTGGGAAGAAAGAGCCATCAGTATAAATGAGAAGCTCCTCGCAGACCTGCCGTCTGTCCCAAGGTGGGAGGAGTGCCCAGGCTGCGGTGAAAGGACGATACTCTGAAGAGAGGTAGTCAAGGTCGTGGCGGAGATTGGAGAGCTGATGTTGACGCAGGCACTCCTGCGCAATGTCTGAACAGACCGACCATGCAATGCTCGGAGCCTCCGGAGGGAGAACCTCCTGGAGAACGAGCTGCTTGGGGCCGCCGGCAGTAGGGCCTGGTTGAGAGTCAACAACTGGCTTAATGAAACGGCGACCCCCCGGTGTGGGGATTGCAATAGGCTTGCTCTTGTCACGTGTGGAAGGACCCTGAGCCAGGGAGTTGCACCCTTCCACAACATGAGCACGCGAAGCAGAGAGCTGAAGCAGAGCGGCCGCCTCGCCCTCCTGTTCCGAGTCAGGCTCCATGGCACGGCCTGGGTCCCGTTGAAAGTAGAGAACATCCCCAGAACCCATGCTGCGGCGGGGCATGAGCTGTGCCACCGATTCACCTGGAAGACCGGAGAGAAGGCCTGGGCGCTGGGGCACAAGTAGGACAAAATGCTGCTCCGGATGATGTGGAGCAGGGAGCAGAACAGTATTGCCCACCACCCCCGGTGCTGAGGTGACAAAAAGGGCCGTCTCTGGCCATAAAGCGGCAGTGCGCACGACAGCCTCCCAGCCGGGCTGCCAGTCCAAACGAACCATCTGATCAGCTACCTCATGTACCCCAGGCGAAGTAGGGCCGGCGAAATGCAGATGAACAGTGCCATGGGTTGGTCCGTGTATGACCGCAAGGCCGCCCTCAAGGTGAAAATGACCCATGTCATCCCTCCGACGCCTGAGTACCTCGGTCAGCCTGGGAAAAAGGGTGTCGTACGTGGTCATAGGCAAGCCCCCCTTGCGTATCCAGAGAGGAATGGCAAAGGCTTCTAGCGCCGGGCAGGCCCGTAGGATAAAACCAAGCGGTGTTGTCGGATATGGCGATTCGCCGTGATAGGGCTGGAAGAAATCACCAAAGACCACATCTCTGCTCATGTGTTGAACGGGTACCCCGTTGACAGCAACTGACCAACCTTCGCTCCTCCAGGACGGAGCAAGAACGGAGGCCGTGGGTGCCGACAGGTCCTGGCTCAGCAATTGAAGACCCCCGCCAACGGGGCGCGCATCCCAGAGACAGGGCACGGAAGTACGTGAGTCCGAAATCAAGAAAACAACTTCCTGCACATAGCCCAATGGCGGGGGTTGGGCAGCAGCAAGCACCAGAGCACTATGGTCTGCAAGGGGAAGCATCGCGCTAATCTGTGTCAAGAGCTGTGCCAGGACATGATCAATTGTATGAAAAGGCGGATTAAGATCGGCACTGGCAGCAATACTTCCTCTAAAGATGATCAGGCGCAGAATAGGGAGTGCAGGAGCCACCGAGACAGCTTGCATCCATGTGGCGGTTCGGGTCGTGCCTTCCTGCTGTAGCGAACCACCTGTTAAGATGGGCGCCTGAATTCGCTGTGAGGCAAAACTCCCTCTCGGCATGGCAATGGTCTCAAAGAATTGAGCCTTGAGGAGGTTGTCGGGCAACTTGTGAAGGACAGCACCAAGGGCATCGTGAACCGCAACAGAGCGATCCTCGAAACGCTGCATGAGAGTGGGTAGCCCTCCGATGGTGTCGTACACAGCTTGTAATGCCTCAAGTATGCCTTGTCCCTGCCTGTGCTCAACTGTCCTGATCAGTCCATCCGTTTGTCTGAGGTCCCACGGGACCGGCATGAACGGCAGTGGTCGTCCTGCTTCATGAAGGACCAGCTGAGGTTTGGGAAGGCCAGACAGAGGACACGTAAGCACATGTACTGCCGAAACCTGAAAGGGCGCGTTAGCCACGGCTTGCGCGACCAAGGTGTGAAGATTAGAATTGGCAACACCTTGTATGATTACAGCATGTCGGCGCGTGTCAAACACGGTAAACAACCCGAACAAGTCTCTATGTGCTCTGCCCCATTTGAAACGGCTGATTGGGCTAGTGAAAGCCTCTTCATCACGAAACTCAGGGGGAAGAATGTGCAGGTCTTCCGCGCGAATGAGCTGAAGATCCGTGGGATCAGCAACGTAAACCTGTGGCACCTGGACCTGAGGCGGTTCTCCTGGACAAGCGAGGGGGGCAGTGTCCTGCCGTCCCAAGGGGGCATCCCCAATCTCATCCTCATCAAAGTTCTTGGCAGCTGGGCCAGTCAGGGTAGCCCATGAGTCTATTTGGAGTAAGCCACTGCCATCAGTCTCTGCTTCGTGAAGGTCGTCACCAGGAGCAGGCTCAACAGGTAGCTGGTAGGGTCGACCTCTGTAGAAGTCAGGCTGTTCGAGCTCGGCTGCCGGGTTCGCAGGCAGGTCAGCTGGATCAAAGAGCTGGAAGGGCTCTCTGGGAAGACGATCCTGGGGACAAGATTGAAGGCAGAAAGCTGCCAGGGGGTCATGAGCCAGCTGCCGTGGCACTCCCAGTGTGCAAACCCTGCCCTGAACTCCCCTGAGGTCAAAAGGAAGGACATGCAAGTGAGGCTCATCAGTTCGCGTAAGAGCAACAACTTGGAGAGAAGGGAGAGCCTCAAGGCGATGTTGCATCACTCTGATAGCCCGCAACCGTGGATGCTCCCCAATTAAATCGGCTATCACATCGTTGAGGGTGCTGCCTAAAGGAAGCCTTCGCAGAGTGAGGTGATGAGCCGTAGAGAAGGCAGCGTAACGGTTTCGCTGAGAACCGTCAGTATCGGCTCCGCTTGCTCTGTGGCCGCAGAACCAAGAGAACTGGGTCAGAGGAAGGTTGCGGAGTTCAGGGCGGTCAAGAAAGTCAGGGGACACCCCAACCCTTGCAGCCATGCCCATCCGGACTGCACTGTAACCGGTGACAGTGCTTCTGGCCGGGGTGCTCTCAGCAGGAGGCACACCTCTGGGCAAGGAGGGACGTGCTGTGCTAACCACACGAGGCTGCACGAGCTGCGACTGGGCATCAAGGATGTATGAGTGACCAGCCTCACAGTGCGCTTGCCTTGCCTGCAGTCTACTGCCCGGAAAAAAGAGGCGTATGTCAGGAGTTTCAGCGAAGGAAACGGTCCGTTGCGGAAACCTCCGGTGCTCGGGCCCCAGCCCACAGCCTACCTCAGTACTATTTACATCTTTGTACATTGCATTCTGGTGTCGTCGATCCATGCGACTCACTGTCAGGCTGTCAACCGCCGTGGCACCAGCTTCAGCAACGGCGTCAGAGGAAGTCGACCCACAGACCCCAGATCCAACACCCAGCTTGTACATGTGCATGGGGGGTCTCTGAGGTAGTCGGTCGCACCGCTCTGTGCCCGTCGCCGTAGAGGGTGCTGCGGGGATCGACAGCCCGAATACACTTCCAGGATCCTGCCGAAGCCGTTGGCAGAGAGTCACTGTCTCTAAGGTCATTGCATCATACTGCGGCGGCGCTGGATAGACCACATCAGCGATCCGCGGATCCTCCCACACAGTATGTTGGATGTCAAGCGGCAGTCGATCAAGGCTGCACACCAGTTGCTGCATCGCGCCCAAAACCTGACTCATGTAAGGTCCAACATAGTGCCATTCCCCTGCAATGCTATGTGAAAGGACCGCTCCGAAGAGCTGAGTCGGCCCGCACATAGCCTGTCGGCCTAGGTACGGGCCCCACCAAAAGACTGCTGAGGCAAGTTTAAGCCAAGCTGGAAAGGCGTTTTTGCCTTGCCGGGTGGGAGGCTCTGCTCCTGCTGTGGCTCCTTGATCTCTGTCACCTCCTTGGTCTCGTCCTTTGGCTCTGTCCCCGAGCCACGGCGAGGGGTCCGTGAGCCCTCTCGCTCGTGAGTGCCGGCCTGTTCTTGAGCGCTCTGCCTGAGCTGTCCCAGAACGGCCACGACATTTTGCGAGGCCTGACGGCGCGCCTCTGTTTCCGCACGCATCTTGGCCTCCATATCGATAGCAGCATCCACCGCCGCCTCTGCTGCATCCATGTCCTTGTCCTCGTCGTCGACCTCCGTCACACGATCCTCCGGCTTCCCGTCGCCACTGGACGTCATCTTTGCCAAGAGCTGTGTAGCCTCGCGCTCCGCGCCAGACCATTGGGCTTCGGCATCGTCCAGTTCGTCCAGGATACGCTCTTGCTCTCGGACTTGCGTTTCCACCACTTGTGTGAGTTGTCCGAGGTAGGTGGCCCAGGCCTGGGTGTAACCCAGGCGCGCCTGTCGCACTTTCGCCAGGGACTGTTTCGCCCTGGTCTGGTCGGCCACCGCTTTGTGTAGCGCTCGTGCCGACGACTGGGAGGAACTCTGTTGGATTCCCACCACAAGCTGTTGGGCTGCATCGGGGAGGTTTATCCCCGAGGTCGAGAGGATCTTGGCAAGGGCTTCCAGTTGCAAGCGATCGTTGGAAGCTGTAGCATCTGGAGTCGGCTTCCGTGGTGGCACGATCGTAGGTGTCACCGGAGCCACAGGGAGATCCTCCACACTCGGTGCTGTAGGCGGGGCATCGCTCGGCCAAGGCACTGCCTTGCCCCCCGGTTTGCCCTTGGGCTGCTTGCCATCCTGCTTGCCCCGGCCTTTGTCGCCCTTCCCTCTGGATCGCGGCGACCTGGGTCTTCGGGGTGACTTCGGTTGGTCCTGCCACCACGGGCCATGCCATGGTGGTTGGACGCTGGAGGTCGAGTAGCTCGGCGCCGGCTTTTGCGCATCCTTCCAGCCCACACCACATTGTGGGCAGAAGTTCGCATCGCGCTTCACCATTCTGGCGCACGGTGTGCACCACCATCCCTGGCCCCTCTGCGTCATTTTGCCCGCTAATCGGCTTCTCACCAACGACGGCAATGCACTTCTGCTGTGATGGGCCTCCAAAATCTCGCACGCCTTTTCCAGACGAGCGGGCTGCACTGCAAGATGGCCCTTGAGCCACACCTTCAGTGCAAAGCGCGCGCACGTGCGCTTTCTGCGACTCCTCCGATGTCCCGCAGACTCCGTAATCAAAACTGGCCTTCTCAATCAGAAAAAGCAACAACAGAACAAGGGCACGTCCCATGTACCGATGTCCTGTTGGTTGTCAGTAAGGGCCACAGTGACGCCCTCAGAAAAACCAAAGAATTCCAGCCACCAAAGTGGGGAAAGAAGCCCTGCCACCTCGCAAAGCGTACAGTGGGCAGGGAGTCACTGACTCCGGATCGTTGGCAGATCGAACTGCAGCAAGTCACCAGGGTCAGGAGAAGGTAGTGCTCTGTCACCTGCAGAGCTCCTCGGCGTGGGCACGCGGTCGTTCGCGGCCACACTTGGGGTACTCCGGCTACGCTCGCCTAAACGAACGGAGCCGAGACGCCTGGGCTTAGTAGTTTAGGGTTTAGGGTCTAAGTGGGTTTAGGGTTTCGGGGCCACCCCACGGGGCGAAAATCAAGGATGCATGGAACCTCTGCGCCTTAGCAATGCACCTCGAGAAATTGCACCAGAGGGAGGGAGGGCAAGGGATGCCAATTACGCATAATGCCTCCGGCCACATAGCGAGATGCCTGTGACGCGACGATCCTGCGAAATGTAGCAGCGTCGGCAAGGACAGGAACCTCGACATAGACCAATCCGTTCGGCGTGAACAAGATAGCGTGATTATTGGATGAAGAACTATCAAGCGACAAGCTCGTCCTCAACGTCTGGTTGGGTTTAGGGTTTAGGGTTGAGGGCAAGTTTACATGTAGGAAAGCTGAAAGAAGTGATATTAGGTTGATGTCCCTCCCGCTCCGAAAAAAGCCACGTGGGCCACGCAGACTCAACCATCTCAACTAGCATCAACCGCGCCAGCAATTTACACAAAAAGTCCTAATATAGGGGCTTAACTGGCTACCTATACCATGCTGGAGGTTCCTCGTTATCAGTACAGCTGTATAGTGGGCCCCCAACCCCATTCTAATTATTAAGGCCCCTACATTAACACTAACTTCGTGACTCATGACCCTTTGCCTTGACCCTAAACCCTATAAGCAACCCCAAACCCTAAACCCTAAAACCCTAACCCTTAAATCTTAAACCCGATAAACACTAAAACAAAAAACATAAACCCTATAGATCCCTTTTAGGAACCCTTGACGGAACACGCATAGATCCCTTTAGCCCGACAAGCAACCCCAAGCACGCCACGGACCCACCAAAAAACACTAAACCCTGAACCCCCTAGGCCCCTTTAAAGGAATCCTTATAGATCCCTTGAAAGGGAACCCCTAAAAAACCTAAACCCTGCCACCCTATAGAACCCTTTAAAGGAACCCTTAAAGGATCCCTTTGAAAGGGAACCCTATAGAGCCCTACTAAAACCCTAAAAATCCCTACTCTAATTGGGGATATAAGTAGTTATAAGTATGGTTACCCTATTTCCAACCCCAATTACGAAATCCCGTGGACCTTCAAGAACTCCTGAAAACCCCTCTTTCTTCAGAAGGCACCCCCCCCTGCCCAAAAAAAAACCTATAAACTCTAAGAAACTACACCCTAAACCCTATGAATCCCTCTTTAGGAACCCTTAAAGCAACCCTCATAGATCCCTTTAAAGGAACCCTAAGCCCCCCAAAAAACAACCGTTTCTGTCCAGGCCTGAGCTGCCTGGCCTCGGAAAAAAGAGCTTTGGTTTTTTGTTTTTTTTAAACGGGGTAGGGTTCCCTTTTAAAGGGATCCTTTAAGGGCTCCTTTAGAGGGATCTATAGAGGGGTAGGGCTTAGGGCTTGGAGGGTTTAGGGTTTAGGACTGATAGGGTTTAGGGCTTAGAGGGTTTAGGGTTTATGGCTTAGAGGGTTTAGGGTTTAGGGCTGATAGGGTTTAGGGTGGCCTCAGAAGACAGCTTTGGGGTTTGAAGGTTTACTAGGGCTCTATAGGGTTCCCTTTTAAAGGGATCCTTTAAGGGTTCCTTTAAAGGGATCTATAGGGTGTAGGGTCTAGGGCTTAGAGGGTTTAGGGTTTAGGACTGATAGGGTTTAGGGCTTAGAGGGTTTAGGGTTTATGGCTTAGAGGGTTTAGGGCTTAGGGCTGATAGGGCTTAGGGTGGCCTCAGAAGACAGCTTTGGGGTTTGAAGGTTTACTAGGGCTCTATAGGGTTCCCTTTTAACGGGATACTTTAAGGGTTGGTTCCTTTAAAGGGATCTATAGGGTGTAGGGTCTAGTGCTTAGAGGGTTTAGGGTTTAGGACTTATAGGGTTTAGGGTTTAGGGCTTAGGGCTGATAGGGTTTAGGGTGGCCTTAGAAGACAGCTTTGGGGTTTGAAGGTTTAGTAGGGCTTTATAGGGTTCCCTTTTAAAGGGATCCTTGAAGGGTTCCTTCAAAGGGATCTTTTTGTGCAAGGTTTAGGGTTTTATGGATTAGGATTTATAAAGTTTAGGTCTTATGGGTTTATAGGGTTCAGGGTTGTGGGAGTGCTTGTGGTTCAGCTGCGGTTGGCTGCTGGTTGTACTGTAGTTGATGCTGCGGCTGCGGCATGTACACCTGTGGGTTGCCATACCGGTCGACCTGCACCGTGGCCCCAGCTGCGAGGGCATATCCCCCGAAACTCTGGATATAGCCGCCATCGGGGGCTGCGTGGGTGGCCTGCCATGAGAACGATGTCGGTGCAAGTGGTTGATGTCCGTGGGCTGCTCCCATGGTGCTGGCATAAGGAGGCGTCCACGGTGCTTGGGGGAGCGGGTTCCCCGGGTAAGTGTTGGCTTGTTGCTGCCACTGTGTCATCGGAGCCGGCCTCTGTGTAGCTGCTTGTTGTTGTGTTGGCTTGCAGTTGCTTGCTAGCCTTATTGTTTTGTAAGCACAGAAAAAGGCATCACACAATAGCTGTCTTAACAGGGACTGTGTTTCCAAATTATAGTCATGCTGTTGTCATTATGTGATCTATTCTGCCAGCACCGTTGCCTTAGGATTTGTTTGGGGTGCTGTCGTCACGCTTACACCTCCAGTTCTGTTATGCGCAGCCTTGATGCTTAAACTATGACTGGTCATGGCTTTGCTCTCAGCAGGCGTATGAGTTTTTCAATAAGGTTAGGGATGTCCCCTATGAACCCCCTTATAATGAAGCCCAACAAGGTAGGGATATCCCTATAAAAGATGCTTATGCGCTTAACCCTAGAGGCCTCAAACGGTGGGATGAGGGTAGGCAGGATTAAGGAGTTTAGGATTTTAGGGGTTCAGGGTTTAGCCCTATCTAAGGACCTTCATTTTGGGATTACCCCGCCTACCTTCAACATACCCCTGGATCCAATTGAAATCCGAACCCCATCTTCCAAGCGGCAAAGCGAAGTTGGCATCCTCACGCCAATGTCGCACCGCTTCCGCGAAATTCCCGGCCATACGCGTCTGGCCAAAACAATTTCAGAAACAAGCGGTGTTTAGGGTTTACGGGTTCAGGGCGTTTTGGGCTTAGGTGTTGTGGTGTAAGGTTTGGGCTACACTCTACACTACCTTGCTTAGTCAAAAACAGTAAATAGAAAAATATGAAGCCCTAACAGCATGTTTAAAACCGCAACAGAAAACAGTTTCTAGATTCTAATTAGCCACAACACAGAATAACCCAAAACCCTAAGTGTTTGATAGATGTCCGCGGCATCGGAACAGGCAATCGAGAGAGTCTTGCTCAGTTTCCTTCTTCTCCATCCGCTGCTCATGGGAGGCCAAAAGCGGGGTTTAAGATTCTTGGGGTAGGGATTCCTGAATATGAACCCTATTATGGGAACCCGAATCCCTACTAAACCCCTATAGGCTAAAACCGCCATGGGCCTCCTACGACCAAGCGATGCGTCTCTGGACTAGCGGTCGAGCCTGCAGCTCGTCTTCAGTGATTTTGACGGACGACATGGGTAGTTCTCTAAACTGAAGTCCCTTTCTAGGTCCTATCAAAACCTTATGGTATCCTGCTCGAAACCCTCTAGAAACCCTGATAGATCCCTTTAAGGCGCCCTACAAGGGAGCCTGATTTTGAAAAGAGAACTACCCACATGACGCTAGTCCGCTTTGCCGGAATGACTCAACTTGCTACCGCCATAAGACACGGAAATTAAAGGTTAAACTTTCCGGTTCCTACTAAACTATTAGAACCCAAAAAGTTTAAAGGTTAGGTATTGGGGATCTATCGTATAGCTCCCTTAAAGGAACCCTTATCGATCCCTTTAAAGGAACCCTATAGAACACCTATAGAACCTAAGGATCCCTTTAAAGGTTGGGGATCCAAGCCCGAAGCCAGCTCTGGCTTTCACAGACCTTTCCAAAACCCCCTTCTGCACAGGAATGCCTTAAACCATCTTGGCGCTCATACTATGTATATTTTTCCATTAAGAGATATAGCTCATACTAGATTTTTCATTAAGAGATGATATATTATCCCTTAAACAAAATTATCTTAGGGATCCTAATTTTTTCATTAAGAGATGATATATTGTTCCTTAAACAAAATTATCTTCGGGATCCTACTAGAAGATCAGGTACATTGCTTCATGGAAGGCTTTTGAACGGCCAAGCCTTGATATCTGACCCGCACAACATTCAAAGGGGAATACGAGGGACCCTTAATGGGGACCCCTACCCTATAATGGGCTATATAATGGGTATATAATGGCTATGTTAAGGGTATAAACCTAGGGGTCCTTATTAAGTGTCCCTCTTTTTATCTTTTGAAACATGGAGACAGCAAGCGAAACCCTAAACACAAACACCAAAATGCCACTAAAACACCATGAGGCCTAGACATCTACGGTTTAGGGTTTCGGGGTCCTAAAAACCATATAAGCCCTAAGCCCTGTAGGGTATATACACCCTAAACCCTAAACCCTTAAACCAGAAAGGCTTCAGTGACTGAGGGCTGATCCGGGCTTCAGGTCATTCTGCTGGTGGCTTCTTAGAGGTTCACGGGACTTAGTAACTAGGGTTGTATTTAACGTAACTACACTTATATGTACTTCTAATCCCACTTATGGTACTTATGGCTGTACTTAACTAAGTCCCATGAACCTCCAAGCAGGCCCTAAACCCTAAACCCTATAGCTCCCTTTAAGGAACCCTATAGATCCCTTCAGGGAACCGTATAGATCTCGCTAAGGAGCCACTTGGGTTTCAGAGTATGCAACGCGACCCTAAACCCCAAAACCCGACACAACCCGACTCCCCATAAGACGCTGTAATCTCCGAGCCGTGTACCGAAGATAACCAGGCCCTGAAGTTTATTCTTGTTAACATTACTGTTATTATGACTATTATTGTTAGTGTTACTACTATAAACAATGTGGTAGTATTATGAATACCAAAAATCGTTCTATTGCTGAAAAATGATTTATGCTACAATTGCTATCGCTCTTGTAGTACGCCGACACCGGCAACCTCAACCCTCAGCCTGAGTCTCCCTAAACCCTAAACCCTAAACCGGAGTCTGCACCCTGCCTGCCTTGTCCTGGTGGTACTTGGCCATCTGGGTCCGCCATTCGTTCTGGGCAGTCATAGGGTTTAGGGGTTTAGGGGTTTAGGGTTTAGGGGTTTAGCTTTTTTGGTAACGGGTTTAGGGGTTTAGGGTTTGGGGGTTCTGCTTTCTTCATAAGGCCAGGGCCTCCACCTTAAAGCCATCATGACCCTAAACTCTAAACCCTCATACCTTAACTAAAGCCTTAAAAGCCCGAAAACTTACAGGTATTACAGACCCTAAACTTTAGAACCTTAAAACGTAAAGACCCTGGCAATTGAAACCCTACCTTAACCCCCTGAATAACCTACCTTTTTAGGGCCCCTGTTATGAATTTCCTTATACAAGTCCTTAACAAGGTAGGCTATTCCGGGTGAAGGTAAAGCTTAAAAGACTATAATGCCCTGAAGGCAGGGCTTGAGAGGGATGTCACTGGGTGCTCGGCTCTGCGGCTGGGAGTCAATCCTAACCCACAACCCCCGAACACTACTTAAAGCATCATGGGACTTTGTGACTAGAATTATTGAATACACGCATATAATAGGTAACCATACTTATATATAATTACGTACACCCACAACTAAGGTAGTTACAACTGTGACCATACTTACGTTCTGCCCAGATCCTCCAAGTAAACTCTCAACGCCAATGCGCATAACTGAGAACCCAACTGGTCATTTGGTGGATCTCATCACTTAGTGTTCACTCTTTACCTGAATACATAAATCGGCCTCTATCCCCCAAGACTCCGATTACCTAAACGAAGGTATTCACCATTAGCTCTTGCACGGACTTTCGAATACGGCCAGCCCTAAACCTACAAAACCTAGTTCACTAAGCCATACGAGCACGCGAGGTTATCGTTTGCTGTTTCTATCATAGTCATCACTATATGATTTGGGGAAGTAGCCCCATAATAGTACCTAGGACCCTTTAGGGAAACACTTCAACCCAACATGGACCTGACCAAACAGGGCCCTAATAGAGACTTGAAAGAAACTCGTTCAATGTTCGTAACCTTTGTAGAAGTCCGGTGCAGCAAGGATCCTAGTGAAAGTTTCGGGGGTTCCTAAAATAAACCATTCTCCTTAAGGCGAAAACACTTAAGCTCCTTCCTTGCTTATCGATGTTAGGGCTTTGGAGCTTAGGCATTCGGAGTTGAGGGCTCTGGAGCTTGGGGTGTAAAGGACAAGCCCGAAACAAAACATATGGGTGGTTGTCAAAATTATTTTCCCTTTTGGGATATAGTACGGCACCTATCATTTAGGTTACCCAAAAAGGAACCCTAATTTTGACAACCACCTATATAATTACTAGCCCCTGCTGTAGACCGTACTTGGAGGTTCATGGGACTTAGTAAGTACAGTTATAAGTACCCTAATTGGGAGTATAAGTACATATAAGTGTAGTTACCTTAATTATAACCCCATTTACTAAGTCCCGTGAACCTCTAAGTAGACCTGCAACATCCTTTGAACACTCAGCCCAAAACCCGAAACCCCGAAACTCTGAACCCCCAACCCTCATTAAGCCTGAAGGGTGTAAGGATCCCTTTAAAGGAACCCTGATAGATCTCTTTAAAGGGATCTATAAGAAGCCCTAAACCACCAACCCTAAAGCCTTGAAAGATCCCTTTAAGTAACCCGCATAGAACCCTTGTAGATCCCTTGAAGGACTCCTGAAGAACCCCTAGCTCTAGCTCCCTTTGCTGTCTGGTGCTTAGTCAGGCATGCGGGAATGGACTATGATTGGGAATTGTACAGTGACTACTATACGGATCCATTCCCTCATTCCCTACCCAGAGACTCCAATATCCCTTATTAATTACCGAATATTTCTAAAATCACAGAAGGGGTCCTACTATAATTTGAGGTATATTCCTTAATTAGAGGATGTTGGAGTCTCTGGGTATTAAGAACCAATGAGCTCAAGGAAGGATCCCATCGAATCCTGGGTAGTAACCCTAAGCCCTATAGATCCCTTTAGATCCCTTAAAGGAACCCTTAAGGATCCCTTTAAGGAACCCAAGGAGTTCAAGGAGCCCTTAAAACTGAGTTCCAGGCGAGGGCTTCGCTTCGATCCTTGCGTACCCAGCGCAGCACACTCACCGCTAGCTCCCGGCGAATGTCGTAAGCCTGGTCTGGGTTGAGGGGTTTTAGGGGTTTAGGGGGTTTAGGAGTTAGGGTTTTGGGGCCCATTATACTATAATTATTACAAGGAACCCCGAAAATAGTATTGGGGTTTGGGGGTTTTAGGGGTTAGGGGTTTGGGAGTTCCCAGAGACTCCAACATCACTTAATTAAGGAATATTAAATCATATTAGGGATCCTACTATAAGTTTAGAAGATATTCCTTATTTAAGGGATATTGGAGTCTCTGGGTTTAGGGGTCTAAGCCCACCTCAGTTGCTGAGTTCATAAGCCCCAAAAGTATACACTTTCAGTTCTAGACTGGTATTATTTAGAAGGGGCCCCCACCCTGTTTTTGTGGTATAATAGGAATATAATAGGGCCCAAATATAATCCTTATAGTCACTATTACAGGGTGGGGGCAGCTTCTACGGTATTATCCCAAAAAGTGTAAAGTGTATCCACTCAGCTGCTAAGCCACAACTACAGCAAAGCACATGCTTTGCCATCCCGTCGGGCTGTGTCATAGGGACCCTGACGGGGGTAGGGGGAGGGGGGTAGGGGACTATACTTCCTAAAAACTGCCTTGCTCTAGGCCTCCCTACCCCCTCCCCCTACTTTGTAAGGGTCCCTATGACTATGTGTTGGTAGATGCTTGCGAAGGCCTTGTAGGTTGCAGCAGACTGCTACTCATTGCCTGCTCAGAACTACTACCGGCAAGCTCATCAGCCTACACGTTCTTTCTAGGATACCCAGTAACCTAAGAGTAAAAACGCCTCTCTTTTTGGTATTGGGTAACTTTATAAGGAACCTAGGACTACACAAAGGGAATAAGGGTACTACTGGGCATCCTAGTTTTTCACTAGCTCGTAAATTAGCACCACTGTCACCCCGCACTCAGAGTCCCCAAGTCATGAGGAATCCATCACCGGTGATGGCAGCAAAACAGCTGCAAGGAGTCTTAGGGGTATAGGTTCTATAGAACTTTTTAAGGAAACCCCATAGAGCCCTTAAAGGAAAACCCTATAGCCCCCTTCAAGGAAGCCCTCCCTAAGCCCCAAACTTTAAATCTGAAAACCTAAACCCTAAATTTAAATCACTATACTCTAAATCCTTAAGCCACCCCAAACCCTAATTTTTTTAAAGAAACCCCTAGATGCCTTCAAAGTGAACTATCAGAAGGCCTACACCGAATAGTTAAGGCACCCTACCCCTATAAGCGCTAAGCCCTAAACCCTAAAAGCCTAAAGCCCTAAACCCTATAGATCCCTTTAAAGGAACCCTTCTAGATCCCTTTAAAGGAACCCTTCTAGATCCCTTCAAAGGAACCCTTATAGATCCCTTACAAACTATACTGAACTTAGAACCCTAGCAAAATTTATAGTTTTTTATGTTTCTTAGAGATTATAATAACCAAAAATCAAAACTTATTTCTAAGTACCCCTAACCCTAAACCCTAAACCCTAAACCGTTAAGAAAAGCCCACCTGGATCTCCAGGTCAACAAGAGTCGGCTCTGTCAGCGTGCGGTTGCTCTGCCAGCGCCGGTTCGCGTCGGCCCTCGGACCGAACGTAGGGCTTTGGGCTGCCCTTTAAAGGGATCTATAAGGGTTCCTTTAAAGGGATCTATAGGGTTTAGGGCTTTGGGGTTTAGGGCTTTAGGGGTTTAGGGTTTCAGGGTTTCAGGGTTTTAGGGTTTAGAGTTTAGGGTTTTAGGGTTTAGAGAAAGGGGGCCTTAACTATTCGAATAAGCTCCTTTATGGGATGCTACAGAGGTTTAGTATAAGGGCTACCAGCGGACCAAACACGTAATATAGGGTGCCTGAACTATTCTAATAGGGTTTTGGGGTGCGTTCTAGTATAGTTCTTCGGGGGCCTTAGAATAGGATTCTGGGGTATGTTCTAGTAGAAGAAGGAGCCCTCAAGGGAAAAATATTGGTAGTTCTGGAAGCCCAAATAGTACCCTTGTGGAGGAGCTGCAGGGGGCTCGTTTTCAGGGTTACTACAGCGGTTTAGTATAAGGGTTACCAAAAGGGTTGAGAATACGGGCCCCAAAACTGATTTTGTTTGCAGGGTTCCTCTGACGGCTCTATAGAGTTTGCGTTTACGGTTAGGGTTTAGGGGTTGGGTTTTGTGTTTGGGTTTTGGATCTAGGGTTTAGAGTTAGGGTATAGGGTTTAAGATTGGAGCTAGATAGGTCATAATTCGAGCCTATTAAATTACAGTGCTATAGGGTTGACATGGGTTAACTACAGGTTTTTTGGAAGGCCCACAAGGCTCTTAAAGGGCCCCCTTCCCAGGTTCCATGGAGATTTCGTCATCGTTGTCAAGATGTCCTGCACGGTTTAAGGATTTCTTACATAGTGACGGCCCCGGAAAAGGCTACTCTACATACTTCAGGGCCAATGTACGTACCATACCCTGTGGCGCCGAGTGTACAAATGCATGGTGTACGGCGAGTACCTACTTCGGCCCTCTTTGGACTATTTGGGGTTTAGGGTTTGGGGTTTAGGGATAATGGACTGCAAGGGGCATGGTCTGGGGTGTGGGGTTTAGGGTACGTGAGGTTTAGGAGGGTTTAGGGTAATGCAGGGTGCCTTAAACGTTAGACTATGCTTCTATAGCATACCTTTACAATGTAATTATAGTTACAAGAAGCCCTAAAGACTAAGAACAGACCCCTAAACCCCTAAACCGACCCATATTTGGGATTTATACGGTTCCCTTTAAGGATTTAGGGTTTAGGATCTACTTGGAGGTTCAGGAGTCTTAGCAACTACGGTTATAAATAAGGTAACTATTATGGTAGAAGCCGGAAAGTTGGAACATCAGTATCCTCATGCCCCTAAAGTAAAGTATAAGGGATCCTAGCACTAATCCTCCTAAACCCATGTTCCAATTTTCTGGCTGCTGCTGTATTCTTACAAAATAGATAACCCCAGTCCAGGCACTGACAGCTGTACTTACTAAGTCAATGAGTCCCATGAACCGCCAGGTACGCGATGTTGCATTCAGGAATCAGGGTTTCGAGCACGGGTGATTTGGTATTTAGAGGTATTTAGGGCCAGGGTGCCGGGGTTTAGAGAGTTTGGTGTCTGGAACCATTTTAACTAGAGTTGTTGGACATTTTCGGTCTAAGGGATCACAAGTTTATGGGTTAGTTGGGACGGTCCCAAACCGCAAACCTGAGCAGGAACATAACTCTGGCCTGGAACGTACTCAATTCTTGCTGAAAGTCAGCAGCGCTGCGATGTCAGTTCCCTAAACCCTCAGCCCCAAAGCTCTGGACTTGCGGGATTGTATGGAATCGGGTTTGAAGATTTTTTGAGCTGGTCCTGCACAGCACTGCAGTCACCACCACGGTTAGGATCGCCCCAGGTCACAACGGTTCCGTCGCCAAGAATGGCAACAAAAGCGTGGTCAGAGGCTTGGATCTGCAGCACATGCCTTAGCTGGTCCTGCACAGCACTACTGTCACCGCCGTGGCGAGCATCACCCCAGGTCACGACGGATCCGTCTTCCAGAATGGCAGCAAATGCATACTCGTTGGCTTGGATCTGTTGCACATTCTTCAGCTGATGCTGCACATGACTGCTGTCACCACCAGAGTCAGCATGACCCCACGTCACGACAGATCCATCGCCGAGAATGGCAGCAAAAGAGTGACCAGAGGCTTGGATCTGCTGAACATTCTTCAGCTGTTCCTGCACAGCACTAACGTCCCCACCAAAGTTCTCACCCCCCCAGGTCACGACGGATCCATCGCCAAGAATTGCAGCAAAAGCGCTTTCAGCAGCTTGGATCTGCTTCACATTCTTGAGATGACCCTGCACATCACTGCTGTCGCCACCATAATAACCCCAGGTCACGACGGATCCATCGCCAAGAATAGCAGCGAAAGCGCGGCAAGCGGCTTGGATCTGCTGCACATTCTTCAGCTGATGCTGCACAGGACTGCTGTCACCACCAGAGTAGTTATCACCCCAGGTCACAACGGATCCATCGCCACGAATGGCAGCAAATGCACCGCCAGAGGCTTGGATCTGCTGCACATCCGTCAGCTGATGCTGCTCATCGCTGCTGTGACCACCGTGCCAGGCACCACCCCAAGTCACGACGGATCCGTCGCCAAGAATGGCGGCAAAAGCGCGGTAGGTGGCCTGGATTTGCTGTACGGCCGTCAGCTGCTCCTGCACAGCACTACTGTCACCACCGCGCTCAGCATCACCCCAAGTCACCACGGACCCATCGCCAAGAATGGCGGCAAAAGCGCCGATGGTGGCTTGGATCTGTTGCACGTTCTTCAGCTGATCCTGCACGGAGCCGGTGTTGCCTCCGTAGTTGGCATTACCCCAGGCCACGACAGATCCGTCGCCAAGAATGGCAGCAAAAGCTTCGGCACCTGCTTGAACTTGAATTTGGTTTACGTGTATGGTAAGCGAGTCACCATTCTGCAGCCGGGTTGTCTGGATCGGTGCACACACATCCAACACGCTTCCAGATGAGTCCAGCAGCCGTCCGGCTCCGACTCCAAGTGCAGTTTGTGCTCGACATTTCAACGTTGCAACCGTCTCATCTAAGCCAACTTCCACAGTGACTGCCTTGCCGCTCAGCAATCCGACATCAACTAAAATAGACATGTCACAGCGGGAACATGGCTTCATCTTCAACCCCTGGGCTCAATGCCTGGACACAGTGCATGTCTTCCAAAACCCGAAACCCTAAAAACCCTAAAGCCTAAACTCTAAAACCCGAAACCCTAAAAACCCTAAAGCCTAAACCCTAAAACCCTAAAAACCCTAAAAACCCTAAGACCTAAGAACCCTAAACCCTAGCCACGTAACAGTTTCTGTTGAACTCGGAGAAGACGTGCAACAACTTATTGCTTCAGAGCAAGCCCAGTTTTTGAATCCCAGATGGACCCTCAACCCTAAAGGTCTATAGACCCTAAACCCTAAACAACTGCTAATTAGTATCGATAATGTTAAAATGTGGATCGAGTCTGAGGCTGAAATCAAAACTGCAACGCATCAACAGGGTTCAGGGGTTGGGGCTTAAGGGTTTCCTTAACCCTGAAGGACCTATCTTTTTAAGGACCTACATAAGGAACGGGAACCCTACCAAGGTAGGTTACTCAGTGTTGAGGTTAGGCTTAGGGCTTATTGTTCAGGACTTATGCTATGGCTTCGGTTTTGGAGTTTATAGGTTTAGCCTCACCAACCTCTTGGATACCTATGTCCACTCACAAGTTTATGAAGGTCTTCACACCCTCGATAAGGAGAGCTGTCTCGCTTTGGGGTGGTGGCGGAATGCTCACCACACTATACTCAGAATTCTCCTGCAAACGGATCACCGTGATCCCCACCCTCACGTCCTAAATCCTGAATTCCAGATCCTAAATCGCCCATGCTAAATGCTAGACCCTCCGTTACATGTGCTTCTGCAAAGCAGGGAATCCTAGTTCCTAAGTGCGACTGCCATAACCAAGAAGGATTCCTTTCCCAAAGGGTCCATGTACCTGTATAGTAGATACTTAGGCCGAAAACGGGTCCCTAGATAGGTACTTTAAGGCCTAGGTATATACTACATGGGTACATGGAGCCTTAAGGTTTCCTCTTGTAGATGATTGAAACTTGGAAAATCCCTTTAACCCTGAACTATATAAGACTATTCCTAAACCCTAAACCTCAAATAAAACCATACTTATCAACCCTGAGCCCAAATGAGATTTCTCTAAACCCTAAGGCTTGGTATGGGAGCATGTTCTCATAGGGTCCTTAAGGGACGGTGGTTCAAGGGGGAGGGTACAAGGGATCCTTAGGGAACTTTAAGGGGACCTTAGGGACCACTAGGGAGAACTAGGGATTAGTAGGTTAGGGTTTGCGGTTGGATAACCTATTTTGCAGCTAGGGTCCGAGAACACGCACGCAGTCTGCAGGGTGTAGAGTCCTAAAAAAGAGGATATACGTATTCAACATATGAGTTACATCAGGGGTCCCAAGAGTTGTTGCGAGTGGCCCTAATTAGTTCCGTGAGGTCCTGATCGCAACTTTGCCCACCGCGGCGAAGAAGGGAAAGGGCTTGCGGGTCTAAGTGCTCCTGGAATCAAAACTGTTTTGCAACCGCTCCGAACCCTTTAGGAAATAAAGCCATTGAATCACAAAGGCTCTTTGCGAAGGTAGGCCCTCTCAGACGCTTGGAACGATTTGGAGTTTAGGAGTTGGGGTTCTAGATGATGTCCTTTCAATTCTTTGGGCTTTAGGCTTTAGGACTTTATAAGTAGATCTTTTCAGAGGTATACGGTTTAGGGTCGTAATCTCATTTCACGGGTTTTTGGCTCTGCAACATCAAGGTGAAAGTCGGGGGAGTGCTGGCACGAAGCGACACCACAATCTGAGACCCTAGGGTTTAGGGTTTAGGGTTTAGGACCGACTTAGGGGGTTTAGGGTTTAGGGCCCCTGTATACAGTCACCGGAATCCCCAACATAGCCGCTTCAGATAGTACTGTGCAAGCGGGCTAAGGGGTCATAAGAAGCAGAATCCCTGACTGAACCCCTAAACCCCTACAGTAAACCCCATAAAGTTGGAAACCAGATTAAGGCCAAATAGTGCTGGGCTTCACTATACATTACTCTTAAGGATTGAAGGTATTATGAGGTTTCCAACTCCCTAAACCCCTAAACCCTGAACCCCTAAACCCTAAAACGCCAAAACCCCTCAACCCTAAACCCTCAAAAACCCAAACCCTAAACCCTAAACCCCCAAACCCCCTAAACCCCTAATCCCTAAAACCTCCAAACCCCTAAACCTATAAACTCCTTTAGCCCAAAGTCTGAGCATCGCGCAATCTCTGCCTCCCGACTTCCAGCTCATGCATCTTTGCCTCTGCACTTTTGGCTTTTAGGGTTTAGGGGACTCTTAAGAGACCCTAAACCCTAGGGTGTAAGGGGTCTATAGAAGTTCCCTTGAAGGGCTCCTATAAGGGATCTATAGGATTTTGGGATGCCCAGTAACCTAGGAATAAAAAGGACTCGCTTTTTGGTGTTGGGCAACTTTAAAGGAACCTAGGACTACGAACAGTTCAAGAAGGGTGCTACTGGGCATCCTAGTTGCGGAGCCCTCTGACATCCCAAGGCCAAAGAAGAACCCTTAAACAATCCAGATAATGAAGGGGTCTCAGTAATTTGAATACATGGTTCTATATGAGGATTGCTACACAGGGCTGTGCCAGGAAATCTCGAGGACCAAATTCTGTAGCCCAAAACATGGCGGAGCTCCCAAACCCAAGCACACGCTTTAAGACGCCCTGAACCCCAAACCAAAAGCCCGAAGTCCAGCACCCTAAAAACACTTAGTCCCATGAACCTTTCAGTAGACCCTAAACCCTTAAAGAGAACCCTTTTATAGAGCCCTACAGTACGCTTAAAAGGAACCCTAAACCCTACGTTAAAGTACCCTTATAGATCCCTTATAGTAACCCTTATAGACCCCCCCTTTACAGGAACCCTAAACCCTATCGATCCCATTGAATAGTAACACTAAACTCCAAACTCCATGCCTCGACTTTCAAGCGAAGGCTGCGGCCTGAGGCTTGCAACTTTATGACAGAAACACTTGGAGGTTCATGGGACTTAGTAAGTACTTAAAAGGGCTCCTTAAAAGGCTCCTTGAAGGGATCTATAGGGTTCCTTAAAGGGATCTACTGCATGACGATGTTCCGAAAAATAGGGGACCCTATAAGGATTGCTATAAGGGATTTATAAGGGTGCTATCAGGGATGCCATAAAGGAGTTTCCTCAAATAGGGGACCTTAATATAGTACCCCAAATAGTAGGATTCTTATTGTAAGGACCCCAAAATAAGGTACCCTTAATTGTCGGAAACTCCCATGTAGGGCTCAAGGTTCAAGATTCAGGCTTTGGGGTTTAGGGTCGGGGGCGAAGGGTTTCTAGGTTTAGCGCCGAGGGTGTGGCGCTGAGGGCTAAGGGCTTTGGTTTTAAGGCTTAGGGTCTAAGTCTAGGGTTGAGAGCTGAGGGTTTACCTATAGTCTCCATTGTAGCCGCAGCTTTTTTTGGGGGTTACCTTTTAGGATCCTTAGTATAAAATAACTACAACTGAGACTATAGGCAGTTTGTTTTTTGAATGTTGGTGCACTTCTCGATTTGTGCGGTCATCCTTGCGGGTTTTCGTTTTAAGGACTTGGGGTGTAAGGGTTGAGGGCTATACAAGAGTCAAGAGTCTCAAGAGTTTAAGGCTTCGGACAGATCACTACGAGCATGCATTCGGTGATTCCTACTAATTATGTTGCATAGCCCGCCACCTAAAATTGAGGTCTGAGTAAGAAGTGAAAGAAGCGTTTTAGTGCGTATACCATTCTACGAGCTCGGTTTACAGCAATGATATCATAATTCTACACGCCACCCTTTACAGCCAACTCTTCCAATTACTAAAGCCCCTATAGCTTGAATTGAAACAACTTGGCTGCCTTCTGAACCCCTCCTAAAAGTCAAACTTTTAGCCTCCTTATTACAGTTCGTATAGAAACCCAAAAAGCTAAAGTCTACAGAGCCAGCCAGAAGAACGCCAATAATATAGATCCACAGTGCGTCGCTGGAACGACACTGTTCGATCCCAGCACGCTTCTCCCAGAACATCTCCGGGTGTAGATACGTCTGAAGGTTGACACATATGGGAGTTTCCGACAACAGGGGACCCTAATATAGAACCCGCAATAGTAGGATCCGTATGATAAGGACCCCCAAATAAGGTACCCCTAATTTTCGGAAACTCCCATAGTTCTCATGCGCCACGTGGTATCCTGAATCCTAAACGCCGTGCCTGCAGCCCGAAATGCCCACCTCAGTCACCTTCATAGAATACCATCAAAACCCTCATGGAAAAGTTATAAGCCCTTATTAGGTTCCTGAATTCTGCCATGAGAAACCTTTAGCCTGGTTGAAGAGCCGAATGTTATTAGAGAGCCCCGAGCCCTGTACCCTAAACCCCAAATCCCTAAACCCTCTTCTGAGCATTGCAAAAGCTGATGGGAGGCCAAAAGTGGGGTTTAAGATTCTTGGGGTAGGGATTCCTGAATGTGAACCCTATTATGGAAACCCTAATCGCCACTAAATCCCCATAGGCTAAAACCCCTTTTGGCCTCCTATGAAATGAAAGTAATCCCCTGAAGTAATCCCCTAAACCCTAAACCCCTTTTTAAGATCCTAGACCCTAAACAATATAGATCCCCTATAGGATCCCTGCTAAAGATAACCGCTGAAACTCTAAACCCCAAACCTCCAAGCACTGGGTGACCAGACTCTGGTTCTCCAGGCGGGTGAGCAAAATCCGCGGCTGGTCCACCCACTGGTCCTCTAAGACCTCTCGGGAACTTTGTACTATAAGGTTTGTAAGGTTTGTGGGTTTGGTGTTCAGGGTGTGTGTGTGCTTTTCTTATACATATATATATATATATACATATACTTATATATATATATATATATATATATACAATTAATGGGGATGTAGATGTCTGTGTGTATACATATGTACATATGATTACAAGTGTGTATGTGTATATATCTATATATATATATATATAGGTATATATGTATGTTTACACGATATATGCATGTGTGGGCATGTATGTGTATATACAGAAAGATTACAGAACTTGCGGTTTTAGGTTAAGGGCTTCGGGCCTAGAAGACCTCTTGGACTTTACATATTAAGGGGGCTTCCGTATATAACTAGACTAGGGTTGCTTGAAGATCTCCGCCAGGAGTCACTATGCGGCATGCTGTAAGGATTCAGTATAGGTGCCTTAATAAAAGGAGTTTGAAAACAGACTGAGAATCATGCTGTTAGCTGATAGGACTAAGGACGATAAGGAAGTATGCCGATCCCTTATATTAACGGTCTTGGGTTGTGTCTTTAGGGTTTAGCGTCTTTCGGGGGGATAGGGCATTGCGGAGAGTCTATCAGGCATCTATCGAATTCGTCTGCACCCTACAACTCAAGCTTTCGGGCTGCTTTATGAACCGTAGACTCCGTAGACCCTTAAGTATAAGTGCATGAGGTTACGCTCGGTTATGTAAGGTACGTATGTCCTAAACCATGCCGCGCCTGGAAGAAGCAACTCACAACAAGCGAAAGCAACTGCACCCTAACCCTACCCCAGGTTACACATGCACACACACACACACAGACAAAGACAGTAGCAGCACAACACAAACACCCCAAGCCCCAAACCCGTAACTGAGGCTCCCGACACGTCGCTTGCGCTTGAGCTTGGTCATCTCCCTCTTGATCTCCAGTAGGACTCCGCGCTCCGTCGTCAGATCTGAGCTCTGCGGTTTAGTGTTTCGGCTTTACCTGTAGGCTCGTACCATACCCCTTTTTAGGTTACCTACTTTTCTATACACCAGATCCTAACCATAAAGCTAGGCAATTATCCTAAAAAACGAGTAGGGTATGAGCCTCTAGGTAGGCTTGAGGGTTTCGGGGTCAGGGTTCCTGGCCTCAAAACAGGTACGATTCAAAGACTGTAGACCTCATAGTAACTTTACGGCAGCTTCTGTTCCAACCTCCCGAGCGAGGGGGTGATCTGGTGGTTTCATGGATGGCTCTTCCGTCACGAACTTGATGGTTCTCGGGGCATGCCAGCCCACCTTCTGAGGAGCTCCAACTCGCAAGGCAACGAGGGGCCGTGGCGAAGCCACTTCAAAGATTCCCACGGCTGACGCAAACACTGGCTGCGCGGGATGGAAAGTCACAGGTTACCAACCTGGTCGTCAAAGCTAGAGCGCTCGCCGCTCCTTGTTGGCAACATGCCAAGCTTGCAAGAAGAACTGGCAAAAACGATGTGTTAGATTACTGATGCACTGAGCCTTGCTTCCCTGAGCCCTCCTCTGAACCGATGTTTCGAAGTTAACGGCCTGCAAACACTAAAACCCTAGCTTTAAACTCTGAACCCCCCTGAGCCGTAGGCAACTCAAACCATGAATACTACAAACCTGACATCCCCAAACCCTGAAGCCTGTCAACCTCCAAACTCGCACCAAACCGTACTACCAACCTCCCAAGCCTCAAACCACTGTCCCTGCAAACCTCAGAGCGAACCAGACAGCCCAAACACTGCAAACCTCTGAACCCGTTCTAAACCATTATAAACCTCCCGAACCTCGAAAAACCATGGCCGACCGTACCTCGTAGCACCTCTTTGTCCTTGGCCCTCGGATTGCCGTCCTCGTCCTTTCGAGATTTGTTTTTGGGGTTGATTTAGGGTTGCATCTGGGGTTGAGGGTGGGTGGTTGCAGCTTCCGGTGCTCCTTAGAAGGATCTTGTTGTTTTTAAGGTTTTAAGGCTTAAGATTAAGAGCTTAAGAGTCTTGGGGATGCGACGGGAGGCCCTACTTTACATGACAAGCCATTGCCCGGTCTTCGAATATGCTACTCCTTGATACACATTTGAGATCCATAAAACATATGTGTAGTATGTATTCATGCACACATGTATCACCTTCAATGTCTGTATGTATGCATGCACGTAGCTATCTACCTACCTATCTATCTAACGGTCTATCGGTCTATCTATGCATATACCTGTATGCGTGTAAAGATATACACGTATGTATATACGTTGATATGCACCGCTATCGCTTCAGGGAGCGGCGGCTCAGAATCAATGGTGTCTCACTCCGCGAAAACACCAAAAGCCGGCCAGCGCGCTCAAAGTAAACACAGAATATGTGTATGTGTATCTAAACACACACATATATGTGTATATGTGGGCTGCGTAGTATTGCCCACCTACGTTTTTGCTAAAAGCCTGAACTTCGACAAGTTTGTGACCTCAGACCAGACTTATAAAAGGCAAAGTTTCTGAACCCTTGATATCCTTGAAGCTGGACCAAGGCATATAAACAACAGTGAACAAACATGTCTTTGTGTCCACGTCGAAGCCAATATAAAATGCGAACCAGTTTGGCCTGAATTCCTAAACCATTTCACCATTTCACCAATGAGGTCTGACCATCTGGGGAGAATGAATGGTGAAATGGTAAAATCGTGGACTGGCCTGACCATATGGGGGAAATGAACGGTGAAATGGTGAACCGGCCTGAATGGTGAAATCGTGAAATGCTGAACCGTCCAGACCTTGTGGGGGACATGAATGGTGAAATGGTGAACTGGCCTGACCATGTGGGGGACATGAATGGTGAAATGGTGAAGTGGTGAGTGTTTTTGTGTGCGAGATCACGAAATGCAGGGGGGGATATGACATTACTCAGATGTGCGTCTTTATATTTCTATCTATGTATTTGTATGTATGTATATATACATGTGTATTTGCACACATACACTAAACACATTCTGTATTTACATACATACATACATACATACATACATACATATATATATATATATATATATACATATGCGTATATACATATACCGAGTTGTATATATATATATATATATATATACATACACATACATGCATACATACATACATACACATACACATACACATACACATACACATAGATGTAGGTATGTGTCTGGATATGATAATTTTCTCTAGGCACTAGTCGTCTGCCGATCCTTTATGATTCGACTTACAGCAGTTTCTGTTAGACAAGCTGATCCTTTCGACAAGGGTGTACGAGTTCTGATGCGAAACCGGCTTGGCTTAGCTTGATTTTGCTTGGTCAGCGTTGCACGAAGCTTTAAACTCCTATACATACTATAGATTCTATACGTACGTACACACGTACATAGAGACATCATACAGATGCAGGCATGCATACAAAATGCTGTTGAGCTTAGCAAACGTGTGGTTGGGGGGGGGGGCGGTGTCTTACTAAAACTATGTAGGCTTTACAAGGGGATAAGAAAACTACGCATGTAGACCCATGAGCCCTAAACTGCCCACCCACATGGGATCGATGTGCCTGCGTAGTATATGCTTGATTCCATGTAGAGAGGCTCCTGAACAGACATCTTAGGTTCTAAATACGCACTGTCTATCTTCCCATACATGCATCCATCCATCTATCTGTCTCGGAATAAGTCGTCAAACCTGCCAGCCATAGACCGTTGGGTAAACTACCAAGCCCTACTTTTTGGCAGGGTCTCTATATATGTCATATTATAACAGTCTACAGAAAAGCCGGTTATGGTGGTTTAGGGTGAAGCAAGAGGTTTAACGACACCGTAGTCTACTAGATACCACAAGTATAGTTTTTATTGATCGTATGTTGGGGTTTGGAGTTAGGTGTTTCAGGATTGCTAAAAAGGCCCCAACATGAAAAGTGTATCTGGAGCACTCACTTAGTTTCTGTAGTCTGATGAAATTTTGGGGCGAGATTTACAATCTCAACATACCTCAACTGTAAACCACTATACCCCTAAAACCCATGTGCTCGTGTAGTAGTTGTTACATCCCTTGAACCGAAAGTACGCGTATAGGAACCCAGGATACTTTTCCTCCATAGGTACTTGACCCATATACACTGAATCCCAAAACCACCAGCTACTACCCCTTTCGAACCCGTGGGTTACCCTTATAGAACCTCTGCGCTACCGTGATAGAACCCACATATGTACATATATATATATATATACACATATGGTGAGACAGAGAGCGAGAGAAAAACACAACAAAAACAAACAACAAAAACATAGGGCAGGCCTGGGCATTCGATTGCGCGTGCGACATCTGGGTCATGTGAGACATCTTCGAGGTCATCATGTCTTCCATGGCTTTCCTCCGAGCTGTCGCATTGTTCAGGCCTCGGCTGCTGTTTAGAGTCCATGGCTTCGGGGCTTGGGGTTTCAGAACTTCAAGACTTCAGGAGTTTGGTGTAAAGGGATGCAGGGTGTAGGGTTTAAGCCTTACAAGCTGCAAGGCCTCTCTAGCAGGATGCATCGCACATTCAGGGCGTACGTTAACATATTGAAATTACCTTATTGTAGAACAGCAGCGTGCATACTACAAACTTGGCGGATATTATTACTTGTTGAACCTACACATACTATTCTCCTGAAAACGCCGATCTTGAAGGAACCCTACACATAGGCTGAGTATGGTGGGTGAATCAGGGAAGGTAGGGCATAACCTTCCAGCTCTGTCTGGTTAAGCCACGCAGGCCTGCGTTAAAGTATCGAGAGAGATGCTCAAAGCCTGCGGTTTCCATGCGCAATAGGGGTGCTACGCTGCCCTGGGGTTCAGTAGCCTTTAGGTTTGGGATCGAGAGCCTATTGCTTTTTGGTCTTTCGGGTGCTAGGGCTGGGGATCTCGGGTGCAAACTTATTAACTTCACGAAAACAAACACATGGCCTACTGAAACTTGAACCCTGGTTTATCCTAAAACCCGGGAGCTCTCATACATCCCTTCTGGAACATTGAAAGGAACCCTTTGCCCAACCAGCCCTAAAGCGTAAACCCTAAGCATCCTGGAGGTTCATGGGACTTAGTAAGTACAGTTATAAGTACCCTCATTGTGATTTTAAGTACATATAAGCGTAGTTACCTTAATTATGACCCTAGTTACTAAGTCCCATGAACCTCCCAGATAGGCCCCGACTCCAGGGCTGGCAGTTGACAATGGGCTCGTAGCCCAAGTCAGTGGAAAGCTGCCGCAACACAAAAGCTGAGCTGACCGCCATGTTGAGATCTACAGCGATGCTTAAAGGATCATGGGAGTTAGTAATGCGGGTTATAAGTTAATAAAGTAACTATACTTATAAGTACTTCTAGCCCCAATTAGGGTACTTATAACCTTACTTACTAAGTCCCCTGATCCTCCAGGTGTGCATACCAGTTACGGCCATTTTGCCATCCTCGACCCTGTAAGGTAAAAGCCAGAAAGTTGGAATGTGATTATCTTAAACCCTTTATGGTAAATTACAGGGTATCCTACCATGAAACCATATTCCAACTTTCTGGAGTTCCCTGTATAGCGACGTTCCGGACCACCTGGGTTCCGCGTTGAAACGTATGGAACACGGTGCCGGTTACGGCAGTGTAATGTAGGCGCCTTAATTAGAATAGGGTTTTGAAGAGGCTCCTTATTATACTTATAATATCATATTCCCCCAAACCCTATTCTAATTATCAAGGCCTCTATATTACGCCGAAGTGGAACAGAGCTCGCCAAAGGACTCAGTGAGGGGCTTCCAAGTGGAGGGGTCTGACGGAGCGAATCCGAGAGCCTTGACATCTCCGTTCAGAGCGTTGGAGACACCATCCTTGTAAACGGACACTCCAGCTTTGCTGAAAACCAGTCGCGAAGTGCTGATCGTCACGATGTCCTCGTGAAGCTTTGAATACGTACCGCAAAAACACCCAATAACTCTTGACAGTTGGGGTTTAGGCTTTGGGGGCCAACAAATCTAAACTTGAGGAATATTCTACTTGAAGGACTACGGCTGGTGGTATCAAACATCATCAACCGATAATAGCTTACATGTCTGTAGACTCCCTATCAACTGTGTAGCATTCGCAGAGAAAACCGGGTGCTTCTAGGCTGATGTACGCCCCAAAAGCGTATCCATACAGCCTAATTCACAGCTTGAAAGTTTCCGGTTGGCAGGGAACCGATGCTCCTCAATCGAAGGTTGCAGTTGCACCTTGCAACCTACATGGTTTAAGGCATACTACTTCACCCTTCCCACCGAAGAGGTGGTGCCCCGCGCAGCGAATGAAGCAGCACCGAGGTGCGCCTCACTGTGGGGGCGACTGAACCCACCCACACACCCAACGACACCTACAGACCCTAAGCCCTAAACCAAGAAGAGGCCCCAAAGCACTAGGACTAGGATCCTGGCGGCGACGACCACGTCGCGTGTTGCTTCCTGGTAGAGTCGTAGAGGTCTCGAGGAGGGAAGTTGACGGATATGACTGGTACTCGCCCCTAATGTAGGAACCTGATAAGAAGCCTTGGGTCTTCATTGGGGTTCCTTATATGAATCCGAAGACATTGGGGGGGTTATAGGGCCAGGGTTTGTTAATCAGGTTCCTACATTAAACGCCAAATCCACAGCCCTAACGGCGTTCATTGTTTAATCGTTGAGGGTTGGTGAGGAGTGAAACACTTTTCTTACAGGATGTTTACTGCGGGCTCCGGGGTTAGGATCTTTTATGAGTCCGGGTTTTGCATGGGTTTGGGGTCCGCGGTTTGGGGTTAATGGATGTACACTTCGGAACAGGTTCTACGGTGTGGCACGGGTTGGCGAAACACAGTATGAGCATCACAGCTGCTGCATGTACTCTTATGGCATGCACCCTGATCCTGACAGTATGTAACTCTCCAGACAGCCCAGCATATGTACTACTGTCAAACTTTGAGGGACAAGGGTTGGACCCCAACGTACGCAACTATTCCAGTATTCGTTATATTCGTACAGCTAGGGTAGGAAGGGGGTCCAAAAGAGGAACAGAACTGCCACCTTAGGGTTTTGTGGGCGCCATAAAAGCACGTTGAACAGCCCTAAACCCTGAACCCCAAGCCCTGAACCCTAAACCTCTAAAATCTAACCCATAAACTAATCCCTAAACCCCTAAACCTCTTGTGGGGCAGGTTGCGTCAGGCCTGCGAGCATTGGGCAACTGGGGTCGCAGGGTTTAATGTAGGAACCTGATTAAGAAACCCTGGCCCTATAACCCCAAAATAATAGGATTCAAAAAAGGAACCCTAATACTGGCCCAGGGTTTCTTAATCAGGTTCCTACATTATTGACCCTGTAACACCCTATAGCCAGCCCGATAAAGCACCATTAAGCAACAAGGCTACAGGGAAGGCTTGTAGAAGCTTGCAGAACACCCTTGAGGGAACGACTAAAACTAACACACGGATATCTTCAGCCTTCTATTCATACGGGTGGTTGACAAAATTATGTTCCTTTTTGGGTTCCTATTATAATACGGCACAGGTGACCTCGTTGGCATTCTCCGGACACTTGGCGAGGATCTTCCAGATCAGGTCCGGGGCACATAAGCGAGCCGCATGTTGAAGCGGCGTGAGGCCGGAGCGGTCTCTTGTTTCCTCTAGAACCGCAGGAAGCAAAGTACCCACAAGGTTGCAGGCCTTCTCACTTTGACCACGGAGCAAGTGACCTAAAAGTTTCGAACTTTGCCACTCCACGTGGATTGACGGCTGTTCCATCAGCGACTGGAGCTTCTGGTAAAGCTTGTCTTGCTGATCCACCAGAAGCATCTCTTAAAGTCTTCTCAGCCATAAGAACAAACTTTAGCCCCGGATCCCATCTGAAGGCCCAAAACCAACGACCCTAACAACCCATAACCTCCGAATAAACCCACTGCTGAACGCAAATCTCTAAATTCCCAAGAAAACCCTGATAAGATCCTGAACAGCTCCTCTCCGACCTCGAAAAACCTCAAACCCGAAGAATTAGCAAGTGAGGCTATGACCGTTTTGAGCTTCTAAACATTCTCTGCGTGGTTACGTGGTTTATAACGCTAGCTGCTGAGTCCCATGATCCTTTAAGTACCAACCCCTTTGCTCTGAGGGCGCCGGCGCCGCGCCACGCAAAGTGCTCGGGCCAACTCTCTCCTCTCCTCAGTCCATGCTAGGGTTGATGACATAAATCCTGGGGTTCCTTTAAAGGGATCTGTAAGGGTACCTTTAAGGGATCTATAGGGTTTTGAGGTTTAGGGTTTAGGGACATACATCCTGCATTGCCCATAATAAAGAATATACCATAATTCCCATAGTCTAGGGTGCTGGAGGTAATGCAGGATTTATATCATCAACAGTAGGGGATATCTTGCTTTTTTGTCCAGGCTCTTCTTACAATTATCGGGTCTGAGGCTCGAACTAAACCCTAAGCCCACAAACCCAAAACCAAAACGGTCTTACATGAATTGATAGCTAGGAAAGAAATACCTACCCCAAACCACACAACGTCATTCTCGAGCATCAAACCCCTAAACCCGAAGCAGAAAAAACGAAAGGATCATGTTCGACTTAGTAAGTAGAGGCTATAAGTTTTAAGTGCCTGAGCTGGGGTTATACCCACTCATACTAGAATAGTTACCTGTTACCACATTGATAACCGTATAGTAACTAAGTCCCATGAACCTTCAAGTATATAGACCCTACACCCTAAACCCTCATAGGGAACCCTATTATAGAACCCTGAAGTACCCTTAAAAGGAACTCCAAAACCCTATATACTAAGTCCCATGAACCTATAAGTTCACCCGAAAACCTGAACCCTGAGGAGTAGAACTGTACCTTTAAAGGCACCACTAAGCCCCAGTGACTGAGTCCCATGAACCTGTAAGCTTAGTTTCTGAGTTCATAAGTCCCCAAAAGTGTACACTTTCAGCTTTATAGTGGGTAATACTGTTGATGGGCAAAATCCTGCACTACTCATTATAAGGAATATACCAGAGTTCCCATAGTTTAGAGTCCTTAGGGTCATGCAGGATTTTGTCCATCAGCAGTATTATCCCAAAAAGTGTAAAGTGTATCCACTCAGCTACTAAGTCAGTTAACCAAGTCTCCGCGATGTTGGACAAGCAGAAGCCTGTCTGGCTTCAGGAGCACGGATTTTGGTGGTCGTCAAAATTAGGGTCCCTTTTTGGTACCCTAAATAATAGGTGCCGTATTATATTGAGGACCCCTAATTTTGACAACCGCCCATTTGATTTGAAAGGTATTGTTTGAAAGGGGGTTTAAGAAGCATGGATTTGTTTAAAGGTAGTCTTTAAAGCCATTTTGAGAGTTTCTATCCGGGTGGGGGGTTCGAGGGATTTGCTTAAAGGTATTCTGTCAGTGCGTTTGAGAGTTTCTATCCGGGGGGAGGGGTGGAAGGGCTTTTTTGACCGGGCTTTTGACAAGCAGAAGCTTTGTTTGTAGGGCTCATCCACTCCTTTCGAGGTCACGGGTTTAGGATTTCATGGTTTGGGGTAGAACTTTGGAGTGGTAGGATGAAGGGCGACGCTGTTGGCTTCAATGTAAGGGACCTTGAAAATTGGAAAAGGTTTTTGAGATCTGTTTTAATATCATCCGAATAAGGAGCGCTGAGGACAAATATTGGCATTTATTCAGGCTTCTAGAATCGGCTTGCTCGTTTGGGTCTGCTTGCACCCGACCGGGGTCAGGCAAGCAGAAAGGCTTGCAACTGATCCTCCACGGAAGTGCCGTTACCACCACAGCCAGAAGCACAAAATAAACCAATAGCCTCATATGAATATAGTACGGTCTTTGTATAGTATGGTCTTTGGGGCCAAAAGTCTTAAAATGTGAGTCCTCAGAGCCTCAGGGTTAGGGTCGGGACAACATGGGTGTTTCCGAAAATAGGGGACCCTTCCCACATGGAGTTCTGGAGGTCTGTGGCAAGAAGGTTCGGGTCCCGAAATCAGCCCCCGCCCAGAAATCTTAGAGGACGCAAAGGACGCACACCGGGCGTCGTCACCAATAATGAAGTAAGATAAGTTTGCGTGTGTGTGTGTGTATGTGTATATATACATATGTCTGCATAGATAGAAGGATGCAGGTCCAGGCAGAGGTAGAGGCAGAGATGCAGATGCAGATCTAGATGAAGATACAGACAAACATGCAGATATCGGTATATACATGCATGAATATATATATATATATATAGAGAGAGAGAGAGAGGTTAAATATATAGATATAAATACAGATATAGATCCAGATATAGCCACACTACCTTTAACCCTAAACTCAACTTTTGGAAAGCCATGTTTGGGGGTGGGGGGGGTTCTGAACATTGGGGACCCTAAATAGTAGGATCCTTGTTATAAGCACTAACCCTAAACCCTAAACCGAATAAGGACCTCAAGCTAAGGTACCCCTAGTTTTCGGAAACCCTACACCCTGAGCGCTTTAAACGAAACCCTATAGTACCCGTATAGCAACCCTTTAAAGGAGCCCTACGGTTGATGATAGAAATCCTGCATTACCCATAAGAAGGAATATACCATAATTCCCATAATTAGTTTGGGATCCTTAAGGTAATGCAAGATTTATATCATCAACGGTAGGGTACCCCCTAATTTTCGGAAACTCCCCTATCGGCACCCGTAGGCTTTGAGCCTTGCTGCACGGACCAGCGCTGGAGCCCCAGCTGCACCATTTCCTGAGAGAGCTTCTCAGTGTTCTCAGGGACTTGAGAGCTTTAGACTGATGATGGGAGGCCAAAAGAAGGGGGGTTCAAGATTCTTGGGGTAGAGATTCCTTAATATGAACCCTATTTATGGGAACCCCAATCCTCACTGAACCCCATAAGCTAAAGCCCCTTTTGGCCTGCTATGAAATGAGAACTTGGGGGTTCTATAATTTCCGGCTTCACTATAGGCTTCAGTATAGGCTTCTCGAGGGTTCGGAAATCAGGGTTTATGTATAGGGTTCAGGGTTCAGGGAATCAGGTTTAGGGTTTATGTGCGTAGTTGTCAAAATTACGGTCCCTTTTTGGGTACCCTAAATATTAGGTGCCGTACTATATTAGGGACCCAAATGACCCAAACAAGGACCCTAATTTCGACAACCACCCATGTATTACTTGAGGGTGCTATAATCAGAACTTCGGGCTTCTATAATTATGCATTGGCGGTTCTCATAGGCTTCCCATGGGTTTGCAAGTTTGATTCTGCGGGCCATGGGGCTGTATAGGATTTGTTGTCAGGTTTGTAACGGCTCTATAAGGCTTCCATCAAGCTGGGGAGGCTTCTCAGGGCCTGGTTCAAGTGGCGCAGCAGGCATTCCCGCTTTTGCAGTACAGCATCCCTGTCCGTGCCCGTGGAGAAAGCGTACTGATAAGTCCACGTCCCTCCCCGATATGGGTGTTTCCGAAAATATCCTTGCATAATATAGTCAGCTACACAGTAGGATCCTTATTATAAGGACCCCAAAATAAGGCGCCCCGAATTTTCGGAAACTCCCATATGAGAATCGAGCGTGGATGATGTGACCGCCTAACGAGCCTGGTCTTCCATCTCGGCACATAGTCGGGAGTGCCTTTTAGATGCTCGTTTTCACTTAGGGGATGAATACCTTCGCCCAGAAAAGGTTCAGCGCTTCAGTTAATTATGGTAGGATTTTTAAACCCCATAGGGTTGTGGGATTGGCTTTCGGATCCGTTGTGTCCAGGTTCGTCGGCCGCATGGAGACCTGCTGTTGTTACCATACTGCGAATGGGGCGATTGTGCTAACGCCGCTTCAACGTCCAAGCTTCCTAAACCCAGCAAGCCCTGCCAGAAGGTTTCTTTTTCAGGGTTGCCACACAGGTGCCTGCGCAATCTCAATCTTGCGACCATTCTTAGGGATGGCTCAAACTTTCGGATGCGATCGTCGCAGGGCATAGCTGTGCCGTACGGCTATTGTAGGATTTTGCATGAGGTTGTATGTGTGCAGTTCTAGGAGGTAAACCGCAACCTTTGTCAACCGCATAGCATGGAAGAGCAGCGATTGGAGGCTTACAAAAACCCACTGATACGCAGCAGAACTCAGCTACTAAGTTTTCTCTGCAAGCACCCACTTTGTGGGGATGCAGATGCGGCCAGCTTTGACCAACTCTGTATGGTTTGCTCGAATCGGGCATCCCCGTCTGTCGCCGTACCTGGCTTCTCATGCTCAGCAGCGCTGTCCCACGACATTGAGACGGGAGTTTCCGAAAATTAGGGGGGCCTTATGCTAGGGCCCGTGTAATAAGGCGCCTACTATTTGGGGTGCCATATTAGGATCCCCTATTTTTGGAAACTCCCAGACCGTGGCAGCATGCTCCAAGCGCAGAGCCCTTCCAGGATGCTAAACCCCATGAGCACCACAAGCCTTGAACAACGAATGCTCAACCGCCATTTGCTTCTGATTTCCTAGACCCAAGAGTAACCTAGGCACAAAAAGGGTGCCCTTTTTGATTTAAAGGGGCTTATAAGGGGACCTGAACCCTAAAAAAAGGGAATAAGGGCCTACTCCAGGTCCTAGTTTCACTCTTCGAACCCAGACCCGAAACCACCATACCGATTCCACACATTCAGTTGCCAACTGGCATGGGCAATTCCATCCCCAATGCGGCACAGCTTTCAACTTAAGGTGTGAGGTTTAGTGTCTTTTGGGGTGAACTGCTGCCAACCATACCAGGCGATAGAAAATGCAGTGTCATGGAACATTGTACGCTGCTAGCCCTAAACCCTAAACCCTCAACCCTAAACACTGCACATCTACCTGACCGTCAAGCTGCATGTACCAATCTACTCTATACTCAGGCTCTACTTGGAGGGTCGGGGGACTTAGTAAGTATTTATTTTTATAGACGTATAGGTATCATAACCCCAATTAGGATCCCTGTTAGGGTACTTATAAGTCTACTTCTCACCTACTTACTAAGTCCCCCGACCCTCCAAGTAAGGGGGTTCCTATGTGGGTGCCTTTAAGGCTTAAGCATGTACAGTATACTTAAAGGATAATGGGACTTAGTAACTTAGTAGCTAGAGTTAATACAAGGTAACCATACTGTATGGTTACCTTGTTTATAGCCCCATCTATTGAGTCTTCTAAGTCCCATCCGGCTCGAACAGTTCTTGCTCCGTGAAGGCACGCTCCTTCCGGTAGAGCTTCAAGACCGCGCTGTGCCTTTCGAACCCATAGCAATCCTTCGATGCACCGGCCCCCAGCCAGATCACTGTGTCCTCGACGACGACCGCCTCTCTAGACCGCTTGTCGCAGAAAGTCGGAATTTAAGGACTTAGGATTTAAGGGTTTAAGGTACCCGGGTGTAGGGCACAAGGGTTAGGCAGTTAAGGGTTTGCGGCAGCAGGAACCTAAACTTAATACAAGGGCCTGGCTGAATAGAACAGGGATGTTTGCGGCTTAACACTGTTCGATAAACTTATTGTTTATAACGAACCGCCATGACTCGTACTGTATTACTACTGCTTCAGGCCTCTACATTTTGCGATCATCTGCCCCTTACTTAGTAAGTATAGGGTTAGGGGGATCCTGACTGAAACTAAACACTGAAACCCCCTAACAATAGAGACCTAAATTCCTAAACCCAAAGAGCCCCAACCACACCCAAAAACCCTAAACCCAAAAACCCTGAAGCCCCAAACCCGAAAACCCCCAGCAGCAGGTTCCAGACCGGCCCAAAACCCAAGGAAATACAAGTTGAAACTTTCAGAATCGACTACCTTATAAGAACCCCAAAAGTTGAAAAGTTGAGTTTACAGCCAATAAGGACCAAGTCTATGGAAACATCCAAGTCTCGGGAGTATCCACATGACGCTCTCGGACCTTGGTCTAGGGTTTTGGGGGTTTGGGGGTTTGGGGTTCAGGGTTCAGGCTTTTGGGGGTTTGGGGGTTTAGGGTTTTAGGGTTTAGGGTTTTGGGGGTTTGGGGGTTTAGGGGTTTAGGGTTTTTGGGTGTAGGGAAAAGCAAAATCCTGGAGGTTATACGGATTCCCTCAACGGTTTATGGTTGCGGCATTAAACCTGCTTCTTCTTTATCCATCCTACTTGTCCACCACCCTGATAAAACTACAGGCTAACCTTTGGGAGTATACTGGGATGACATGGGCATGGGCATTATAGTACCCCAAAAAAGTTACAGGTTAGGTACTCGACTACTAGCCTATGGTTTCACAGGGCATGCAAATTGGGGATCTGGGAGATTTTCATATCACAGTAGCTGGTGAAGCCCCAGTACTACCTACATGGTCTCAGGATCTGTGCCTTTAGTTGGGTTTCTGACGAGCCTGATAGGTTCTAGGGGTTGTAGTCGGCGGCCTTGTGGTTGAAACAAGGCCTTGGGGGCAATATCGCACAAGTATTCGACTCCTACATCAGTGTCCCCCCAATATTTCTTCAACGAATAAACTGGCAGGTGGCACTAACGACTAACGACCCCACCAAGCCCTTCAAAAAAACAACCGCTAAAATCGGATGACTGCCAAACACCCGTTGCAAAACCCGAGAAAACGGAAACCTGTACAAGGAAACCGCAACACAACCAACTATAAAGGTGCATGCAGCAAATTAAAATAAATACATATGACCATACATACATACATACAGACAGACAGACAGACAGACAGATATATATATATATATATATATATGCATACGTACATACATACATACATACGTAAATACGTACATGCAAATGTACATACAGACACATGCATACATTACATACACATATATGTACATCCATGCATGCATCCATACATACGTGTATACATACACACGCATGCATATTTACGTACATACATACATACAGACAAACAAACAGACAGACATGCATACACACATGCATACACGCATACATGCATGCATGCCTGGATGCACACATACATGCATATATGTTTATATACAAACTTTGACACGATCTTATACGTATATACATAAGCATGTGAACAGTGCATAGTATACGTATGTATTCGTTCAGATGCCTCTATACGCATGCTCGCACACCTAAACAAAACACCGAAACCCGGCAGCAGGCTATGTCTTAGGCTGACCCTACTCTGAATCCCTTGATGTAAAGGGCTCTATAGGGGTTTAGGGTTCCTTTAGGGGTTCCTATAAGGGACCTATCAGGCTACTATATGGTGTTCTGTACTACTCTAAACCCGAAGACAGCAACCAGAGGCTCATGCCCGAGCCCTTTTCTATGTAACAGATCCTAACTAAAGAACTAGGTACCCTAAACACGGGTAGAGTATGAGCCTATAGGTACTCTGAACCACCCTCAGATTCTAAAGCCCGCCCTCCACTAGATGTTAACCGCCTACTTTGAGGGGCCATTCGCGATTTTTTCAGGGTACAACGCGCGCGTCCTGGAAATTCTGAAGCCCTACATTGGTTCAGGGCTTAGGGTCCGAAAGCATCAAACCACTAACACCAAACTCCTAGAGTACGATGCCCTAGCCCCCCCCCCGACAACACATAGACCCACACCCCAGTCCTCAATAAAGAACAGCTGTCTAAGAGGTTCGGGCTCTGTCAGGAGGATCTGCACATGGCTGTAGTGGTACAAGGCCCGCTCAACGCTCGGTTTAGGTTTTACCTGTGGATCCAAAGACCTACCGTTTTAAGGGTCAGACCCTCTAATTAAGGGGTCATAACCTACTATTTTGTAGGGTTTGGGGATACAGGCAGGGCTTCGCTCTGTACTCCTCTGAGTTCTTTTCTAAAACCCACGTGAAAACACTTGTCACAGCCCTCCGACGCCCCCAAAACCCTTGTGCAAACCTCACCTGTTGACAGCTAACCCTAACCCTAAGGGTCCAAGTACCCAAACAGTAGGGTTTCACGGTCCAAAAACCATTCACAGTATGGATTTTGGGCCCTAAAACCCTGCCATTTGGGTACTTGGACCCTCTGGGTAAGTCCTGTCCGAACCAAAGCAGGGGTCCGAAAACATACCAACGTTTGCTTGGAGGTTCTGTGTCGCGAATACCGATAATTCACATACCTATATATAGGAACCCCTTTAAAGGCCTAATTGTATGCTCTATACCCCAAGGCCCCAAAGTAGTTCCTTTTTGGGCTTCATATATAGAATTCTATAGGGTAATCCCAAAAAGGAACTACTTTGGGGCCTCTGGGTAGGTACATGGAGCCTCAAGGCATATTAAACCCACTGAGGCTCCCTGCGACGATGTCTTTCTCGCAGGCCGCAAACTCCTCCAACCTGGTCAGGATTGCCACCTCGGCGGGTGTCGGGTTCAGGGCTTCAGGGTTTAGAGTTTTGGGGTTTGAGGGTCTTAGGGAGTTTAGGGTTTGGGGTTTTAGGTTAGGTACTGCCCGCATACGGTAGCAGTGCACACCATACTAGGGCTGCTATTAAGGGCCCTGTATATCTAGATTACCAGTATTCTTAGTTAAACTCAGGAGGGGCAGTATCCAAGCTTTAGGGGTTCGTTCAAGGGTTTGGTCGGTTCAAGAGGCGTTTTTTGCTTTTTTGGGGGTTGTATCCAGTTGTAGCTGTTTGAAAGTTTAGGACTTGCTTCTGTAGGCTTGAACCACGATGTTAAATGGCTCGTATCAGTTTCTGTAGGGGCGTGGGGTTTACGTGTAGAACCACAGAGAAATAACCTAGGTGTCAATTCCAACAGTTCCCAACATTGTTCATAAACATACGTTCTATGCCCAACAATGACGGAATTAAACACGAACACGAATCGGGCCCCAGCAACCTACTATTTCGTGGAGTTTGGTGCCGAGGGCAAGATTTTGGTAGTTTGGGTTTACGGCCCAGGCCACCGCCCGAACAGATAAACCCTCAACCCTACCGTCTGAGGTCGAGCGATCAGGTTAAGACTTCGGGGAAGAAGTTGATCTCGACGGCTACAATGTTTAAGAAGGCTCAGTCGGCTTAGATTGGGGTTCGCCGAGCTGCTGTATGTTTGTTGTAACCGCATGTATGCGCATGTATTTGTATATATATATATATATATATACATACGTATGTGCATGTGGGTATTAAATCGGTATTCACCAAATTTCGAACGATACAAACAAGTAGATATACAGACAAGTAGTCCATTTAATTATATATATACACATATGTATATATGTAGATATGTATATACATATAAACAAAACCCTGAAACGCTAAACCCTCAAGTCTTGTGGACCGGCTTAACTCCCTCATACGGTCAAACCCCTCATAGTTTCCCCCTCCTCCCTGAAGAACACCCCCGTTGAGGCTGTTAAACCTCCTTACATAACAATTTAAGGTTTGGGGCCCTCAGGCTCCATGTACCCATGTAGTATATACTTAGGCCTTAAAGTAGCTATATAGGGACCCCTTTAAGGCCTATGTATCTACTATGAAGGTACATGGAGCCTTTTGGGGGTTAGGGGCCTCAGTAAACCTTATACTTCCATCGAAACATCCTCCAGGCCCCAGAAACGCCCCCGGGATGCGGGCGTTCGCAGAATCCTCCGCAGGACGTGTGTAAGCAGGCTTTATAAGGTTATTAACACAACTGTACAGGTCAACAATACAGGTTAGATATGATATATGTGTATGTATAAATATATACATATATTATATCTATTCGTACTTATTCATGAAACTATTGACTTAGTTATTTACAACCTATTCACATTGCAGCTGTATGGGCGTGGTAGGACATCATATGGAGTGCGTAAGGGCTTGGAGAGCTGTGCAGCGCAGTGGGTCCCTGAGTTCTAGGTCCCAAATACTATGTATTACAAGGGCCCTGACAATAGAACAGGGTTTTTTGGGTATGCTATACCATACTTGTAGCAGCGAAAACAGCTAAGACAGGGTATGTAACTGGCAGTACACCCTAAACCGAAAACCCAGACCTTGAACTAAAAAGAACATGTCCTACCAATGCCCTGCCTTTAGACCCGCAGCCAAACTCCGGAACGCTTCTTGAACGCATCCCTAGATGCCCTAAGGCTCCATGTGCGAGGGGTTCAGGGTCACGTAAGGGCGGCTGTAAAGCACAGTATATACCATACATTACACACGTTGTTTACTTTGGCCTTAAAGTAGTCCCTATACAAGTGCTGTAAAGACAAATTATCTATATACTACGTCTGCACATGGACCCTTAGGGAAAGTCTCCAGCGCATCAACAGTTTTTGACGGACACGTCAGGCGGCCGAAAATTTGATAGCCCGAACTAATTTTGCGGACCACCCTGTTTTTTGCGAGACAGACCAATTAACGAGCTGCTGGTACGTGGTGCGGGCCGATGCTGGCTCGTCTTTGGTATACTATAGAGGTCGAAATACTTTATAACGTAGTAGAGGCTCCATATATCCTACTATTATGGAATCAGGTCCCCGAAACCATGATAAGGATGCCTCTTTGGGGCCTAATTCCATAATAATAGTCTTTCTGGAGCCTCTGGGAAAAGCAGGCTTTGAGGATGCTTTGGGACATATTAGTACGCCGTTGAAAAAACCTCCCAGCCTGCGGCCCGGTTGAGTGTCTACGCCTTACTAGTAGCCTCAACGGTTTAGGGTTTAGGGTTTAGGGTTTAGTAGCCTCAAACCCTCCTGTACAAACTGACAGGTAATGACTAATTGAATACAACCGGCAAATATGTAAAAATCAGGCCCTTGCAGCACACCTCAACTCCATAATTTTCAGACCCTTATATTGCACCTCAACCCCTCCCTGAACCCTAAACCCTAAACCCGGAACTCAAACCCCGGAAAAAAAGAACGAAAGCTAAAAACCTTACATCTCCCAGCACCTTGTATAACAAAGTGTGAAATAAAGCTAAGACCTCAAGCCCCAAACCCTGAGGCCCCGAGCTCCTAAGCCCTATAAGTCCTATCAGCAGTATACGGTATACGGCTTTCGATGGTAGGCCTTTAATCCCCCCTGTACACATGAAAACAAAAGACCTCCCTTACCCTAAACCGACCTGTATCCCCAAACCCTACCTATTCTGAACTTAGACCCCTAGCAAAAATTACAATTTTTGCTGTTTCTTAAGGATTATAATAACAAAAAAAAATATTTCTACTTACCCCTAAGCTACAGAATAGTAGGTTATGACCCCTTAATTAGAGGGTCTGACCCTTCAAGCGGAAGGTTTTTGGATCCCCAAAAATTGCAACCCATCCTTGAGAGACTTCATTGGGTCGCTGCGGGACAAGGCTTGCAGCATACCTGCGAAAGAAAGGAGATCGAGGGCTTTAGGTGCTTTTACATACGGTTTAGGGTTTAGGGTTTATTTAGGGCTTATGGTTTAGGGTTCAGGGTTTATAGTAGAAGCCAGAAAGTTTGAACATGGCTTTGGGAGGATTAGTGCTAGGATCCCTTATACTTTACCTTAAGGGCATGAGGATAATGATGTTCCAACTTTCTGGCTTCTATTGTAGGTGCTTTTAGTCAACGGGGAAAGGGAGGGACCCTTCATGGGGACCCCTACCCTATTATGGGCTATATAATGGGTATATAATAGCTATACTAAGGGTATATACCTAGGGGTCCTGGGGGTCCTTATTAAGGGTCCCTCCTTTTACCCTTGGATGTAGAGTTTCGGGCTTTAGCATTTAGGGTTTTAGGGTTCCATTGAAAGGGCTCCTTTAGATGAGGTTTTGGGGTACTTAAAGGATCATGGGACTTAGTAACTAGGGTTATAAATAAGGTAACCATACTTATAGATACTTATAACCCCAATTAAGGTACTTATAACTTTACTTACTAAGTCCCATGATCCTCCAAGTAGGTTTGAGGGTTTCGGGCTTTCAGGGTTGAGGGGTTTTAGGGCTTGGGGGGCTTTAGGGTTTGGGGGTTTTAGGATTTCGGGGCTCTAGGGTTTGGGGGCTTCAGGTGTTTCAGGATTTAGTAACTCGGGTTTCGAGGTGCACGGATTTAGGGTCTGACATGGTCTACTGTAGGGGTGTTAACAATTGGAAGAAGGGTTTTGGGAATATTTTACTGTAACTGTTAAATTAAAACATGCAACAAATTTGATTAAGGCGTATGCGTAGTTTATAGTATATTATAGTGTAGATGTAGATACCAAGAAGAACCTCAGTTTTTGAGGTTTCACGGTTGCTCTTTTTCTGGTGTTGCTGAAGTTTCCGTTCTAAGGCGTCTAGAGCACAAAGTTGCAAGTGTTCGAAATCGCATGTCTGATGCGAGGTCCTGCTACTAGCCTGCCCACAAGGAGACATATACACTCACCAAGAATAAAGAATTTCTGTGTACACTCGCCAAGAGCTCCCTTTCGACGCTTGTGCACGCAGCATCTGCGTCTTCTCGTCATACACGGTGCAGGTCTGCATAACACATAACACGAGCAAACAAGGCAAGCAGCCAATGTGTCACCAGAATAGCCGAATCTCCACAAGACATCAGATATGATTATTTTCAAATTTCACTCGACTCCTTATCAAAGGCACTTTGAAGATCTAAATATCTAGAGCCTGAATCAGGAACCTACACATATCACTGAATTTCTCCATATGGAGCTCTACTATATTGTGGGGAACAGTCTTAAGCCCCAAGGGTCCATGTAGTGCTTTGCCGCCACATGGGTCATGGACCCTCGTGTCCTCCTAAAGCCTGGGCCGTAGGGTACCCTTAAAGGGAACTCCAGAAAGTTGGAATATGGATTAATGGTAGGATCCCCTATAATTTTCCTTAAAGGGGTTACGATAATGATATTCCAATTTTCTGGCTTTTACCTTAGGGCCTTCAGAAACTTGATGCACTAATCAAGGCACTCATGTAAAGTAAGTCAGGTAATAAAGTCATATTGGGGCCACAATAGCGTAAAGTGTCTCTACAACAAGGAAAGCTTGAGGAATGCTAGCACCTCTCTGCACCCTACCTTAACCCTGAAGGACCTACCATTTTAAGGACTTATATAAGGAAATCATAAAAAAGGAACCCTAAAAAGGTAGGTTATTCAGGGTTAAGGTAAACCCTGACGATTTCTGGCCTCTCACATCAATCCGGGACTGCGCCATACCCTCCATCTTTCGCCTTGGGCTTTCGTAGGGCTTAGGGCTCATGGGCTAGGGTTCAGCGCTTACCCCAAGAGTCCAAAAGACCCAATAATCAGGTACTCGGTTTTAAGATAGTAGTTATGTAGATTAGGATTTCGGAGAGTATATGATTATTGGGTACTTGGACCCTTGGGGGTAGGGTTGTTTTGAGGGTTTAGGGTTCATAACCACCATTATAGGAGCGCTAATATTTAGAACAGTATTCATTTGGATTCTTGACTATAATGTAGGTTCTACTCCCCCAAACCCGCTTCAAGAATTAAGGCCAAATATTGGCTTGCCGGCTTTGGGGCTTATAGGATTGGGGGGCTGAAGCGATGTAAATTCGAGTGCTTTGGGGGGTCGGAAAGCTTTCGGGGCCGGGCCACTCTAAAACCTAAACCTTGCTGTCAGAAGCGCACAGTAAGTGCGGGATCGCAAAAGGACTAGCACGGACACGAAGGGGTTCAACATCATGCGCGAAACAGGAACTTCTTTTTGATTAGGGTTTCGGCTATTCCTGAAACTAAACCCGAATAGTTGGGGTCACTCCATTTGGGGTACTTGAAACTCCTACTCATAACCTACTTACTAAGTCCCCTGCCCCTCCAAGTAGGCCCTAAACCCTAAACCCCATAGATCCCCTTAAGGAACCCTATAGATCCCTTTAAGGAGCCCTTAAAGGAACCCTTACTAAGTCCTCTGAACCTCCCTTATTTGCTGACGACTTCGGCCCTGCATAGTACCAGTGTAACCTTCAGCGAGAAGCCCGACACCAACATCAGAAACCTCTAAAAAACCTGTTAGGGTTTAGGGTCACTTTCGCAAGCTAAAGCTATAAGAAACTTAAACAAGTGCACGCACGCGCAAACCTGCGAAAACTCTAGCAGCCCTGAACAAAACATTGTAGATAACCTTCTATGTGAAAATACCTGCCAAGACAGGCACAAGTCTGTAAACCTTGAAGCACACGAGTCAGCCTGAGAAGCCAATGAACACCCAAGCCTTTCAACCACTGACAGAATGCTAGCAACAAGGGTTCTATACTGAACTTAGAACCCTAGCAAAAATTATAATTTTAGCTGTTTCTTAGGGATTATAATAACCCAAAATTAAAAATTGTTTCTAAGTACCCCTAAGGGTTTAGGTTTTAGGGTTTAGGAGCCCCGCACCCAATGTAAACCCTGACTAAGCCCCAAAACCTCACTTGGAGGGACGGGGGACTTAGTAACTGGCTATTTTAGGGACTTATAAGTACCGTAACCCCAATTAGGGTCCCTTTTAGGGTACTTATAAGTCTACTTACTACGTACTTACTAAGTCCCCCGACCCTCCAAGCAGCCCTACAAACACCACTGAGCACGTCGACTTTGTGTTGACACTCATTCGCCGCTCGGTGTCGAAGGGCTGTAAGGCCTTCGAGATCTGAGCTTGACCCTAAACTGTACCTTAACCCTGAAGAACCTACCTTTTTAGGGTTCCCTATTATGATTTCCTTATGTAAGTCCTTAAAAGGAAGGTTCTTCAGGGTTAAGGTAAACCCACAGTATTCAAAGCGTCCAATTATCTGAGCTTCTATGTACCCGAAACCGTATTCAGCCTTCTTTGAGGACTCCCCTGCTCTGAACCCTATATACCGTACATCACATTCAGAGCCCTACCTATAGGCTCATACCTAAACGTTTTTTAGGGTACCTAGTTCTTGAGTTAGGATCTGTTGTATATAGAAACGTAGGTAACCTAAAAACGGGGCATATAGGGTCTGAGCCTCTACGTACTGTCTTCGGGTTTAGAGTGTGGGCATTTTTGGCGTTCAGGATTCTTTAAGGTTGCCCCAAAGTTTCTCAAAACGGTTACATAAAAGAGTGACCGCACTCTTGTGGGGTTGTAGCGTAGTGGCCGTAATAATGAGAACAGAGACCTGGTGATATTACAATACAACGAAATTGGGTCCACGAGGGGAATGTTGCGGATTTCCTACGCGGTATTTAACACTGCCAAAATTCCATACACTTACTATGCTTTGGGTTCAACAGGGTTCAGACATTGTGTGTAATACAGGGGTTATTATGTCTCGGTTAGACAATAGGCTAGATTCCCGAAGGGTCCAAAGTACCCAGTAATTAGGTTCTCGGGTTTATGATAGCAGTTTTGTAGGCTATCGTTTTGGAGAGTATATGATCATTAGGTACTTAGACCCTTAAGGTTATATGGTGTGCAAAGGATCTCTGGGCCTCATCTCAGGTAAGAAAGGTGCCTTAATGATTACTATGGGGAGTATATTCCATATTACTAGGATACCCAGTAACCTAAGAATAAAAAGGCCTCTCTTTTTGGTATTGGGTAACTTTATAAGGAACCTAGGACTACAGAAAGGGAATCAGGGTACTATTGGGCATCCTAGTATAGGTAATAGGCTAGATTAAGGAACGCTCTGGAACAAAGTGCTAATTATTCCGACCCCTCTTTTGTCGTAGACGCCAGATGGTTGGAACATTGTTATCCTAATACCCACAAGGTAGAATATGAGGAATTCTCACGCCAGTCGTCCGTAAGCCATGTTCCAACTTTCTTACCATCCTAACCCTTTTAAACCCTAAACCCTAAATTCCTAAACCCTACAACACCTAACCTTGAACGAAGGCTTTGGTTTTGTCACTCGATTCTCTACACCCCCTTCCCGTGCTACCTCTTTTCGCTTTGGCCTTCATCTTTTCCAGCTATGACCTTCTGTGTTTTTCCCTGCGCTTCCTGCTTGGCTTCTGGTCACTGTTGTACTTAGAGGTTCATGGGACTTATAGTAACTACAGTCATAAATAAGGTAACTGTACTTATAATCAGTTGTAACCCCAGTTGAGGTACTTATAACAGTACTTAGTAAGTCCCATGAACCTCCAGACTCCAAGTAGAACCCTAAACCCTAAACCCCATAGATTTAAGGAACCCTATAGATCCCTTTAAAGAGCCTTTTAAGGAGCCCTTTAAGTACTTACTAAGTCCCATGAACCTCCAAGTAGAACCCTAAACCCTGTAGGCCCCTTTAAGGAACCCTATAGGTCCCTTTAAAGAGCCTTTTAAGGAGCCATGAACCTCCAAGTAGAACCCTAAACCCTATAGGCCCCTTTAAGGAACCCTATAGATCCCTTTGAGGAGCCTTTTCAGGAGCCCTTTAAGTACTTAGTAGTTTGCCGGTCGTTTAGGCTTGTTACCACTGCTCTGTCTGGGAAGCATTGTGCCCGTCTCAGCCACCGCTCTGCGAAGCACCGGGGGGCTGCATACCGTGTGTGTAGTAGTAGTAGTAGTAGTAGTAGTAGTAGTAGTAGTAGTAGTAGTAGTAGTAGTAGTAGTAGTAGTAGTAGTAGTAGTAGCAGTAGTAGCAGTAGTAGCAGTAGCAGCAGTAGAAGTAGTAGTAGCAGCTTTAGCTTGTTTTGGAACAGGTATCATGTGGTACTACTACTACTACCACCACCACTACCACAACCACCACCACCACCACCACCACCACCACCACCACCACCACGACCACTACCACTACCACTACCACTACCACTACCACTACCACTACCACTACCACTACCACTACCACCACGACCACGACCACGACCACGACCACGACCACGACCACGACCACGACCACGACCACGACCACGACCACGACCACTACCACTACCACTACCACTACCACTACCACTACCACCCACTACCACTACAACAACTACAACAACAACAACTACTACTACGACTACTACTACTACGACGACGACTACTACTACTACGACTACTACTACTACTATACTACTACTTGGGCTGAAGGTCTCTAAGCTAGATATAGTGGCATCTGCATGAGTAGAGGTAGGGTTCAGGCTGCATTATTTCGGAGTGTAAGGATTGAGGTTCGTTTATATGAATTGTTTGAGGGTTTTAGACGTTTTGAAGCGACAAATCAGCTCTCTCTCTAGTAGGGAACCCCTTCAGCCCTGAATCCTGAACTCTGTCTTGATGTACTAAACTCAGCGTGGAGCCCTCGCGAACCTGAATGAAGCTTGGAAACAAGACATGGAGGGTCGCAATACTGAAGACCGAATCCCACACTAAAGCAACCCTAAAACCTCAAACCCCTAGTTAACATGCCCAAACCTCAAACACCAAATCGGAAACCAATAAACACCGTTGTTCTTTGGGATTGAAACCTTGGTGAGCAGGTAGACGCTTCAAGGCTTGAAAGCTTCACATGATTCGAGTTTACCATGTTATGACTTCCTTATATTATAAGCCGGGCCAAAAAACTCGAGCTTCCAAGATATACCAGATATTGCCAACAAATTTAAAGTTCCCCTATTGGCTATCTAAGTGGGTAAGGCCTTAACAAGCCAGGTTGTTTGAGTCAGGTAGGGTCTCGCGCTTGAGGGTTTGAGGGTTTCAGGGTGCTTCAAATTTTGAAGCTTGTAGTGGTGCCTCGTTCAGCAGACTCGATGCAGACATCGGAACAACCTGTCCGAGCCACAATCATTGCAAGCCCTGGAACATAAGGTCACGTTATGGATTTCGTCTATCAGCCCTGTACCAAAAAAGTGACACTCGAACCTACGAACTTTAATCACTACTAGGTTGGAACTGCTTCAATCAATGCGATACGCGTTTGAGTATAGGTTAAACTAGAATCCTCTCTGGGGCGCGTCCTCGAATTTGGCATATAATGGCGGTTTTATTCAAGGGCTTACGGTGTCGGCTTAAGAGGTGTAGGGTTTAGCTATTTCGGGATTACCCGTAGGCCCCCAAAGTAGTTCCTTTTTGGGATTACCTTATAGGGTTCTACATGTGAACCCCAAAAAGGAACTACTTTGGAGCCTATGGGTAAACCCTGAGCCCTAAGGGTCCATGTATATGCGTATGAGTGCGATGTACAATTGTAAGTACGGCCCTGTATACGTACTAAAATCTCTAAACCCACTGTGCCGGCTAACTTAGGGCTGCAGGCGTAGGTTTTTAAAGCAGTCTCGAGCCTATCACTCAAAAACCAAACCTTGAAAACCTTGGTAGCAAATAAATCTTGCAGAACCCCTGACCAAACAAAAACAAAACCTTCAGAAACGTCTAGGATGTGACGAACTAGGGTTTAGCGTTTTGGTCTTAGGGTTTAGGGGTGATTTGCGCCAAGGCCTTAGGGTTTGGGGGCTTTAGGGTTTAAGGGCTTAGGCTTAGGGTTTGGGAGTTAGGATTCAGGAGTTTGGGCTTCGGGTTCATTGGCTTGGCTTTTCGAGTTAGCGGTACAGCGGTTCTGATCAGAGGGAACGATCATATACGATTTATACGAACAATAGGTCGTGCTGATGTGTCGGAGAGTAGACAAAATTGAGTCAGCAACACCAGCTCTGCACAAGCAGGACCATGGCTGAGACACCACCGTCACAACTATCAACACCAACAGCATATTGATTGGAAGCATCTTAACGAAAATCATTTTCACGGCCATACGCAACAGCAGTGACAATCAAGCCCGGTAAAGCAACTGCATCATACCACACCAGATCTCTACCGGCCACCCTAGCCGTTACAGTAACCCTCAATCCAAGACCCGGAAAGATAAACCGCATTTCTGAAAGGTGCTGAATATGGGTCCAGGCCTTCTAGAACAAGTCGGACGGGTGGAAATCCTAGAATTTGGTTTGCGAACCGAACCTTCAGGGAGAACCGATAACCCTACATCAAAAAACAAGAAAGCCCTATACAAACCCTAAAACCCATCTAAAACCTAAACCTTAGCCACCTGGTCCAGCCGTGTAAGGACGAAGGCCAGCTTGCCCGCAATGTCGCCCCAGGATTTCTGGACACAATGCAGGGATGCAGAGTTGGAGTTCGTATCTAGGATGCCCACTAACCTAGGAATAAAAAGGGCTCCCTTTTTGGCATTGGGTAACTTTACAAGGAACCTAGGACTACAAAACGAGAATAAGGGTGCTACTGGGCATCCTAGGTTTAAAAGCCATAGGTTGGATACTGCCCCCACCCTGCAAAAAGTCTGTGGTATTATGTGTCACAGTAATGGCGACATATAATTACAATAATGTTATCCAAGTGTTGCTCTTACAGAGTAGGGGCAGTAACTTTGAAGGAACGAGTCCAGTAAAGTAACCCTACAGCCAGGAGCTAGCGTTGTAGAGGGACAGTGTTGCAACACCCCAAACCGACAAACACGAACAAACTAAATCCTATCGCCCAAACCCCCGAATTTTCAAACCTGGAGCTCAAGCGGAACACAAGACTAGGGGGAATGAGGGCTTCCTGTAAGAGACTATACTATGAAGGTTCTGTAAGGGCCTATAAAACATGTAGGAGGTAAGGCATAGGGTCTGGGCATTACGGGACTTTAGCTCGGGCTATACGGCTGTTGGGGCTTAGGCCTCAAGGCTGGAGAGGTTGAAGGTTTGACGTTTGGGGGGGGAGGGATCACTAGCTGCTTGAAGCGGTAGGTGTGACAGAACTCTAAAACCTTACCTACATAAAAAGCAACCCCTAAACCCTAAAGATTGAATCCTAGCCCGCTGAGGCAGCAACAAATCCTAAAATCCTAAAGCCAAGCTGCAAACCACAAGGATGCTTGGAACAAAGTTTTTGGTTATGTTTATATGTTGACTGCAAATGTATGTACACACACACATATTATATATATATATATATATATATAGATATGTACATATATGTATATGTGGAGATAGATAATCATGTCTTTATTTATGTATACATATGCATATATATATGCATATGTTAAACACGTGTACAAACGTACATATGCAAGTGTCCAAACAACTCTGTATATAGGAGGACAAGGAGAAGAGACGGACTGTGACCCTAAGGCGATGTTGTGACGAATTCCCCAAATGGGAGTTTAAAGATCCTCCATTTTCGGAAACTCCCCAATCGTACACCCTTTCATGTGGCTGAAGCCGGCCTCCAGTTCACTTTCTGGCTTCGTTTTGTCATTCCTGGCACAAAAGCACCGGGCGGCTCTAGCAGCTTGTGGGTTGTACGCTAACCGTCAAAACCAACTCGTTTACGGACTTGTAAAAGACATCATAAGAAGAACTCATAAAACGGCAGGTTCTTCAGTGTTAAGGTAGGTGTTCGGTTTTGGCTTCACTTGGGGGCGGAGCGTTGGACCTTCTTCTTTTGCGCTGAAGCATTTTAAACCCCCTGACTTGGAGCCTGAGAACCCTTCTCCCTAAACCAGTAATTACCTGGGGATCCAAAAACCCATCGTTTTAAGGGTCAGGCCCTCTAATTAATGGGGTCATACCCTACTATTTTGTAGGGTTTGGGGATGCAGGTAAACCCTAAACCTTGAACCCTAAACCCTAAACCCCTAAACCCTAAACCCCTAAACCCTAAACCCTAAACCCCTAAACCCTAAACCCTAAGCGCCGAACCAAAAACCTCACAAGTCTGCCTCTGGTCCAGGTGCCGCATCCCCAGTGACAGGGTCTCAATCCTCACCTCGGCTTTTGCACTCCTTTAACGGGATCCTTTATGATGTAAGGTATAGGGCTCAGAGTAGGCGGAGTCCTCAAAGAAGGCTGAATACGGTTTAGGGTACATAGAAGCTTAGATAATTGGACGCTTTGAATACTGTGGGTTTAAAGTAAAAGCCAGAAAGTTGGAATATGATTATCCTCAACCCTTTATGGTAAGTTACAAGGTATCCTACCCTGAAACCATATTCCAACTTTCTGGAGTTCCCTTTAACGGGATCCTTTAGGGGCTGCGTGCAGGGATCCTCTCCTATAGGGGATCTAGACGGTTTAGGGTTTAAGGTCGTCAGAGACTTTCATATCCCTTATCGGCTTTTGCACCACAGTGCAAGGACTAGTTCAGGGGCCTGAATAATTAATTGGTTGGGGGAGGGGGAAGTCCTTAATAGAAGCATCGTATAATATACCCTTCTATAGTATGGGAATCCTGGTTAAGATATCATGGTTGAAAGTTTGGGGATTATAGGAGCTAGAGTTTAGGGTGTATGGTTGCAGGAACTAGAATGTCTACATGCTATAAAACTCGCCTTAACCGCTTCGCTTTCTACTTGTAAGCCTTCAACCAAATGACTATCTATCTGCTATATGCCTACCTGTTTGTCTTCCCATCGAACTGTCTACCATTGTACCGATCCCGCTGAACCCACGAAACCTGCAACTCAAACACAAACCCCTCAAACCCAAAGCCGGAAAACAAAACCAATCGTAAATCTGTGAAGCCCTGGAACCCTCACCACGGTCATCATAGATCATAGTAACTGGTATAGGGAAATAGCAGTGCCAGAGGTAGTAGTAGTAGTAGTAGTAGTAGTTGTTGTTGTTGTTGTTGTTGTTGTAGTTGTAGTTGTAGTTGTAGTTGTAGTTGTAGTTGTTGTAGTAGTTGTAGTAGCAGCAGTAGCAGTAGTAGTAGTAAATAGCAGCTTTAGCTTGTTTTTGGAGGAGGTATCATGTGGTAGTGGCAGTAACAGCCTCTAGTCGCAGTAGTAGCAGCAGCGATGTCATTGGAAGTGGACGCGTCAGTGGCAGTCGCAGGAGTAGCAGTTGTACCATCCGCAGTATGTAATTGAAGGTAGCGGAGCAGGCGGAAGTGTAGGGAGGCAACCGTCATTATCGACGTAGGTTTGCATCTTTGTCACACAGGTCTAGATGCACGAGCTAGCAAAGGTCGACTCAACACCCCAGTTTATCCTATCTATGTCACCCTGACTGAGGAATGCAGATGAAAGATCGTTGGAACGGCGAAGCCTGAGGCCAACACAGCATTCCAGTTATGCCGCACCCTGCGAGACATGATATAGTTACTACCCCATTAGCTCTTTACAAAAATCCCAGATAAAACTGATAAACGAATAGACAGACAAATAAATAGCTATATCCATATCCATATGCATAACTCTTTCTCTATCTCTAACTCTATCTCCATGTCTAACTCTATCTCTGGATCTAGCTATCTATCTACCTATCTTTGTGTCTATTTAACTATCTTTCTCATCTACCTAGCTACAAGTACCTATATCTTTACCCATACCTATACCTCTATCTATCTGTCTATCTGTCTGTCTGTCTATCTACCTGTGTATATATATATATGTATATATATATACACATTATATGAGTGTACGTACAGGCATGTTTGCATTCATTCCTTCATGAGAGCCTCAACCACTGTATTGTACTAAGTTACTACTGTTATATCATAACGCTAGCAGCGTAGCATAGTCGGAATACAGCAAGAACAGATTTCAACACAAATCTCCAAAACCCCTAAACCCAGGTTATCTCTCTATATATTTTTTAATTTACATACAATATGTGTGATTGTATGCAATGCACACCTAGAGCCCCTCTCCCTCCCCCTCCCCTCCTTGTTCATAATCTTAGGACGCTCCAATAAGTCACTCAAGGTGCAGGATGTAGTTGTTTAGGGGTTCAGTGAGGGTTCTAGTGTGTAGGGATTTGGAACCGTACTGCAGTTCAGGATGCGTGCTTGTTTGGGGGGGGCTTCGGGTTCAGGATGCATTGCATCCTCTCGAACCCCTAAAACCCAAGGGTGTAAAGTTGCAGTTTATGGATTAGTGTTTCGGCTTGAGGGTTGAGGATGTACTCTCTGGGTTTTAAGGTCTGTAGGCTTCATTGCTTTGGGAGTCGCGAGTTTCGGTTTCAAATTGAAGTCTTCGGTCAAATGCTAGGTTTAGGAGTCTAGGGCTTCGCGGTTTAGGGTGCAAGGGGCTGTGGGACATACAAGGATTTTACAAAGTTTAAAAGGCTCATAAACCGAACAACCTTGTGGAATTAAAACAAACCGGCGAAATCGGCGAATGATGCTTCTCAGTATGCTTGCGGAAGTCTCAAATTTTCAGCTAGCTGAAACCCGGCTTAAGGTAATCTTAAACCCCCGAAACCCTACTATGATTAAACAGTTCGAACTTAAAACCAAGACAGATCTCTGCTCCCCTGCTTCAGCATGAAGAACCTTGGATCTAGAATGGGCTTTCGGATAGGGACAGAAGGGAGCCCACTGTAATTAGATAACTAGATCATATAGGCGCTTGGACCTCGGGTCCACAACACTGTTGGTATCAAGGACTGTGCAACACAAGTGTTGCTGCCTTGGCCCCAGCAACGCGAGTTCACATGTCGTTTTTCTCATGCTTGCGTAGATCTTGGTCTCTGCGCACACCACCTAGCCGGACAAAGACGGTGAGCTAGAAGCCGACAGTCTATACAGGCTTCAGTTCATCCTGCCCAGCATCCCTGTCACCACCTGCGCGAGAATCGCCCCAGGTCACAATAGAGCCATCGACAAGACTGGCAGCAAAAGCGGCTCCACTGGCTTGGATCTGCTGCACATTCTTCAGCTGATCCTGCACAGCACTACTGTCACCACCGGACACAGCACTGCCCCAGGTCACAACAGAGCCATCGCCAAGAATGGCAGCAAAAGAGGAGCCACTAGCTTGGATCTGCTGCACACTCTTCAGCTGATCCTGCACAGCATTACTGTCACCACCATTGACAGCACTGCCCCAGGTCACAACAGAGCCATCGCCAAGAATGGCAGCAAACGCGCCTTCAGTGGCTTGGATCTGCTGCACATTCTTCAGCTGATCCTGCACAGAACTACTGTCACCACCAGAGTCAGCACTCCCCCACGTCACTACGGATCCATCTCCAAGAATGGCGGCAAAAGCGGAGTCACTGGCTTGGATCCGCTGCACCTTCTGCAGCTGATGCTCCTCAGCACGACTGTCTCCGCCGCACGTAGCAAATCCCCATGTGACGACAGAGCCACCGCCAAGAATGGCTGCAAAAGCGGAGTCACTGGCTTGGATCTGCTGCACATTCTTCAGCTGACGCTGCACAGCACTGCTGTCGCCACCGAAGACGGGATGACCCCATGTGACGACGGATCCGTCACCCAGAATGGCAGCAAAAGCCACCACCGAGGCTTGGATATGCTGCACATTCTTCAGCTGATCCTGCACAGCACTACTGTCACCACCATTGACAGCACTGCCCCAGGTCACAACAGAGCCATCGCCAAGAATGGCAGCAAAAGCGGCTCCGCTGCATTGGATCTGCTGCACATTCTTCAGCTGATCCTGCACAGCACTACTGTCACCACCATTGACAGCACTCCCCCAGGTCACAACAGAACCATCGCCAAGAATGGCAGCAAAAGCAGCGCCACTAGCTTGGATCTGCTGCACATTCTGCAGGTGATCCTGCACAGCACTACTGTCGCCACCATTGACAGCACTGCCCCAGGTCACAACTGAGCCATCGCCAAGAATGGCAGCCAAAGCACCGCCATTGGCTTGGAACTGTTGCACATTCCTCAGCTCATGCTGCACAGCACTACTGTCACCGCCATTGACAGCACTGCCCCAGGTCACAACAGAGCCATCGCCAAGAATGGCAGCAAAAGCGGCTCCACTGGCTTGGAGTTGAACTCTGTTTATATGCAGTGTCAGGGAATCACCGTTCTGCAGCTTGGCACGCTTGATCGGTGCACGTACATCCAAGATGCTTCCAGATGAGCCCACCAGCCGACCCCTTCCGACTCCGAGCGCGGTCTGTGCCCGACGTTTCAGTGTTTCCACCTCTTCATCCAAATCGGCAGTCACAGAAGCTGTCTTGCCACTGAGCAACCCAACTGCCACTGTGATCGACATGTTGCCCACGAGGCCCGAAGGAATATCAATCAACATAAGGGTCGCAATAATGCCAGTAGTAGGTTGGGGGTTAGGTACGGCCCCCTTACAGTAAGAGTCTATAATAGGGCTACTATTAAGGTCCCAATATATCTATATTATAAATACTATTCAACTATTACAGAGTGGGGGCCGTACCCAAGTTAGGGGTAAAGTCGCTCTAGCAAGATATTACCAGTCCTAGAGGTCTTTACTAGACCTCACTGATCAACGGTCTTTTCTAAGCCAAACCTGCAGTAAACCGCCCTTGGTTACTGCCCCCCATACAGTAACAGTCTATAATAGGGCTACTATTATAACTGTTACTGAGTGGGGGCAGTACCCAAAACCGCCCCTGATAAACTCACTCAGATAGGACATGTGGGCAAGATCCCACAACCCCAAATGGGTGAATAGTTGAAACCGAACACCCAAACTACGAGCTCCAAGAAACTGAGTGTAGACCCCTAAGCCCTACACCACAAAGGCTCCATGTACCTTTATAGTAGATACTTAGTAGGCCTTAAAGGGGTCCCTATATTGGTACTCTAAGGCCTAGGTATATACTAGATGGGCACATGGAGTCTTAGGGCCCCCTAAACCCTAAACCCCAAAACCCTAAACCGGCATAACTACTGATCCTCCCCTCTTTCGAGGGCCTTGACGCTTGATCCCTACTTCACACGGTTTAGGGTTTAGGGGTTTAGGGTTTAGGGGTTTAGGGTTTAGGATCCATGGAGTTAGAACCAAATCGACAAAATGCTTGATAAGCCCCTGACATTTCATTGTAAGAAAACTTTCCCAAACATGAAGATTCCTAAGAACACTAGAGTTCACCAGGGACTACATTGATTACCTGACTGGGGTCTCGGAGAGGTTTGGGGTGCACCTAGACGGTCATACTTCACCCCTAGTTTGAGGTGCCTCATATAAAGCATTTAATGCATAGAATAGGGTTTCGGTGGGATATTATCCTGCATGTGCAGTTCTGATTGTAAGAGGCAGATTATTCCGACCCGTTTTGTGACTTCAGAATGGTGTCCCCTAAACCCTAAGCCCTTCCCCAAAAACGGATGGAGCTGGACCTAAACCCCAACCCTAAACACCCCTGTAAGCCTACACCCCTACTTGGAGGTTCATGTGACTGGGTAAGTAAGGCTATTTGTACCTTACTTGAGGTTGTAAGTACTGTACTTATACGTATGGTTGTCGTATTCAAAAACCCTAGTTACTAAGTTACTAAGTCCCATGAGCCTTTTAGCAAACCTAAACCCGAATCCCTGAGCTACATGCACAAGCGCCTGCCGTGCCGGTCGCGGAAGTGGGACGGCCTCCGTCGAGGATCTATTTCGGGCTTAAAGAAACCCCCTCAGAGTTGTATAACCCCAATGTTTCCAAAGGACCCAATAATTAGGTATTCGGTTTTAGGGCAGTAGTTATGTCGGTCAGGAGTGTTGAGAGTGTATGACATAGGTCCTTCTGTTGATGATACAAATCCTGCATTACCGTAAGAACCCTAAACTATGGGAATTATGGTATATTCCTTATTATGGTTAATGCAGGATTTATATCATCAACCGTTGGACCCTGGGGGTAAAAGCTCCGGCACGGCGCTGCATAGGGCTCAGCTGTCAGGGCTTTAAGCTTGAAAGTAGTGTTCAATGACTTCAGTGATAAGTGTCTAGTGGATTAGGGTTTTCAGGGTTTAGGGCTTTAAGTGTTTAGGTGCGAGGTGCGGCTAGGGCCTAAACTCTCTGCACGCCCTATAATCCCTACACACCCTACGAACCCTCCCTACCTGTATCCCCAAACCCTACAAAATGGTACGTTATGACCTCGTAATTTGAGGGTCTAACCCTAAAAGAGTTGGTTTGCGGATCCCATGCTACACACCCTACGAACCCTGTAGGCCCTAGCCCTACCTAACAAACACTGCTTTCACTCCCGAAAACCGTTGTCGAGGTTACCCGTCCAAAAGCCTAATGTAGGGGCCTTAATAATTAGAACAGAGGTTCCTTCGCAGGGGAACTATAAGGGATGCTATCAGGGCTCTATGATATAGGAGCCATAATAATCAGAATACGGTCTTGGCGTTTATTATACTATAGGTATACTTATAATAAGGAATAGTAAAGGCAACTACTTCGGCCCCTATATTATTATAGCGCCCCAAATAACAGAATCGGGTGTCTGGGAATTAGTACATGAATAGAGACTACCCTGACAAAGCTGGACATGTTAGTGGCTATATACAACGAAACAAACAGCACTGCTAGACTACACCGTGACCACACAAATTATACTGCAAGCAGCGATATGTCATGAGGAGACTCGGTCTTAACCTAACACGGCCGAATAGTATAAACATCTATATGTGCAAGAATGAGCACATGGTAGTCACATCAAGGCAAGATGCTACAGACCCGGACTCATAGGCGCCAGACTATGCAAACAGCACGAGCAGCGACAACAACAACAAGAAAAGCAACGGCAGCAGCAACAGCAGCTGCAACAACAGAAACCGTGACCCCTAAACCCCGAAGCCCGAACCATCAGCAAAAGCCAAGCCTACTGAGACCTCAACTTGAACATTCTGAACATTACCCCCTCCAAGCCTATGGAAGCCCGAACAATTACATGTTGGACTGTTTTACATGTACTATGAGTAGAATGGGGAACGCTACCTAAACGCTTAAAGCGAGTGGTAAACTCTCCCTAAATCCTTAATCGTACGTGGTATTGTACTGAGGAACTCTCAGCGTAAATTTGACAATAAGTAGGGTTGTAAACACCGTAACGCTGACTACAATCACTTGTAGCCCCACTTAAGGTAGTGTTGAGCTTACTTACTACTTGGAAAGTCGTTTATAAGTAGGGTTTATAATGGGTAACTGCATCGGGGATACGTATAACTCTACCTATGGCCTACTTACTAAGTCCCCTGCCCCTCCAACTATGGTGAACCCCAGAAAGTTGGAACATGGATTTAGGACGATGAGTGCCAGGACTCCCTGTACTTTACCTAGGACGGCATGAGGATAACGATGTTCCAACTTTCTGGCCTGTACTGTAAGTCCTCTGAACCTCCAAGTGAACCCCCATCCCTGAGCCTACATTAAGCTCCCCGACTGTTAACACTGGACCTGAACCCTGAAACTCCCAACCTACCCCTATGGTCTCTGTACTCATATCGTATCCAGTATATATATATATATATATACACACATAATCCAGTATACATATATATATATATATATACATATGTATATACATATATAGTGATACGTGTGTATGTATGTATATATATATAGAGAGAGAGAGAGAGAGAGAGAGAGAGAGAGAGAGAGAGAGGGAGAGAGAGAGAGAGAGGCGTGTATACGTATATGTATGTACCTATAAGGTTGGACCTGAAGTCACCACATAGGAACCTCCTGAGCGCAAAAAGAAAATGCTGTATGGGTAGATGGGTCCTTACACGTAGGACTGGACCTCACACCATGGCCGATCCAACGCCTAAATCAAAGGCCTCACATGGATAGGTTTATGGGGCTTAATTAGTGAAGGTTAGACTAGACGCACGATAGTCACACCTGCATCATAGTAAATAAGGTTACAAGTACCTTCATTGGCGTTATAAGTGATTATAAGTATGGTTACCCTTACATGTATAACCCCAATTACTAAGTCCCATGATCCAAAGGGTCTTAGGTACTGTTATGAGGGATAATTATAAGTAATTCCTAATATGGAAACCCTACTTTCTACTATATCGGTACAAAGGACCCTTCGGGACAGTAAACCCTAAAGCGGCAACCTTAGGCGTGCACCCGCTGCTGCGCTTCTTGTGCGGCGAAGAGAAGATACCTGGAGATGAGCTGCGGGGCTCCGGTTTAGAGTTTCTTTACTGGGGTCCTGTAGGGGTCCTATAAGGGATCTGTTGTGGCTTAAGGGTTCAGGTCTTCAGGGTTTCTAGAGGGTTTGCGGGCTTTAGGGCTTGAGCACTTTAGGGTTAAAGGCCTTGAACTCACATTTAGGCTAGACCCAAGAGTAACCTAGGAACAAAAAGGGTGCCCCTTTTTGGTTTCAAGGGGCTTATACCTGAACCCTAAAAAAAGGGAATAAGGGCCTACTCCAGGTCCTAGCATTTAGGTCTTAAACGAGTTTAAGGCTTCACGGCTTACGGGTTCAGGGGCTTCGGGCTGAGCAGTGCCCAGACCTTCCAAGATCCCTTAATTAAGGAATATACCTTAAATCATATCAGGGATCCTCTTATGATTTAAGGTATATTCAATATTCCTTAATTAAGGCATTTTGGAAGGTCTGGGTGTTTCAAGCATTTAGGGCATCAATTAAGGAGGTCTAGGAAAGTGATGAGCATGAGCTATTACCCGGGGCTTCATGGGACTTAGCACATTTTAAAGTAACTTAACTGGGGCCTAGAGGTAGCTAAGTATAGGTACCTTGTTTATAACCCTACAGTAGTTGCTAAGTCTCATGAACCTCCAAGCATGCACACGGCAGCTCTGATCGGTCGGTCGCATCTTGTGCGACAGATTATGCAGCGGTCATCGAGGCTGCAACCCTAAACCCTAAACCCCTAAACCCTAAAACCCTAACCCCTAAAGCCTAAAACCCTAAACCCTAAACCCCTAAACCCTAAACCCTAAACCCTAAAACCCTAAACCCTAAACCCTAAACCCCTAAAACCCTAAACCCCTAAACCCCTAAACCCTAAACCGTGGGCCGAGCAGAAAGATCGGCCTTCCGAGGTGATCACTGAGCGCCGTACAGCCACTTTAGGTCCCTAAGGCTCCATGTACCCTTATAGTAGCTACTTAGGCCTTAAAGGGGTCCCTATATAGGTACTTGAAGGCCTAAGTATCTACTATGTGGGTACATGGAGCCTTTGGGTAGGTGGCCATAAAAGGTGTACGGAGCAGCAGCTTCCGTGGGGCGCGGAGGCCGGTGCCTCCCCGACTGCCACTTGCCAGATTGCACGACTCGGTCGAAAATCTGCTGCAGACTGCCTGAATCTGACCACAACGTGAACTTACGGTTTGGGACTGGGGAACTGGGATTGAGTTTTGAGGTTCTAAAGTTTAGAGTTTACTCTGGGTCCCAAAACCTACCGCTTTAAGCGTTCCACCCTCTGATTACCCTCCGCACTCTATATCTCTGGACAGAGTCCCACTAAGCGCTCTGCTGGTAAAAGCATGGCATTCCTTGCAGTATTCAACGGCTATCATCTTAATCATGTCGTTTAGAGGCACTCACACTGCAGCTCCAGAACCTTGCGGTTTAGGGTTTAGGGTTTAGGGTTTGCAATGTCAATGCAACCCGCTGCAAAAACCTAGGACTGGGAGTCCAAGAATCCTACAACACCTGCCATCCCTGAAAATTCAACGGCCCATATGCACATACTACGGTTCATGATCTAAATCCTGCATTACCCATAATAAGGAATACACCCTAGTTCCCTTTTCCCATAGTTTTCTTAGGTAATGCAGGATTTGTATATCATCAACAGTACCACTCTGGAACTAAATTACGCCCCTCAAGCCGTCACAGATAGTACATAAGGTTTAAGCTTGTACGCTTAGGATTCCCCTTAAGCCCAATAAGGGAAACTACAAAGCTTACACCCAGAGACTCCAACACTCCAATAATTAATATAATGAGGAACATACCCTAAGCTATCGTAGGATCCCCGATACGGTTTGAGCCATATTCCTCAATTAAGGGATGTCGGAACTCTCCGGGCAAGCGATCTCATGGGAAAGCCTTCGGACTCTTCCCCGCCGGGATCTTCGTCTGAGGGCCGTCTTGGCCTGCCCAGGAGATGTTAGGAGGTGCTTTTAAAGCGATTGAAAAATATTAGGAGGTAAAATCCTTGTATAAGCCCCATAAGACCAAATATAAAATGTCCCAAAGCCCTGCCTAATAGAGTCTACCTTAATCCTGAAAAACCTACCGTTTTAGGGTTCCTTATTATGATTTCCACATACAATGCCTAGAGATTGCTTGAATCAAGATTAGAGGGTCTAGGGTTTAGGGTGTATGCGCTGTTAAGGGTTTGGGGATAAGCGGGTAACGGACCCCGATAGAATCATTCAAAAACAAACATACTTCCTGATTAACCCTACACCCGAAATCGTAAACCTTGAAGCCCTAAAGGCCTGCACCCTACTTGGAGGCCCTTTTGACTTAGTAAGTAGGGTTAGTAAGGTGGGTTATGGGGATTATAATGGGGTTTCTAGGGGATACTAAGTAGACTTACTAAGTCAACAGGGCCTCCAAGTACCTTACCCCCGTAGGACATACCTTAAAGGACTTATATAACGAAAGGAACCCTAAAAAGCTAGGTTCTTCAGGGTTAAGGTACACCCTTTTGCAACTGGCCTGCTGCGCCCTAAAACCCTAAACCCTCAACGGTTGATGATATAAATCCTGCATTACCCATAAGAAGGAATATACCCTAATTCCCATAGTTAAGGGTCCTGAAGGTAGTGCAGGATTTCATATCATCAACCGAAGGACCCCATGGGGCCTGCCCAGAAGATCGTCCAAATCTCCGTCCTGGAGCCTCGGCACTTGGAGGGTTGGGGGACTTAGTAAGTAGTTATTTCATAGACTTATAAGTATCATAACCCCAATTAGGCTCCCTGTTAGGGTACTTATAAGTCCACTTATTACCTACTTACTAAGTCCCCCGACCCTCCAAGCAGCATCGTGTCTTCCATTTTTGGTGCATAGGTTGGGGTTTAGGGGTTAGGGGTTAGGGGTTTGGGGGGTTTGGGGGGTTTAGGGTTTAGGATTTAGGATTCAGGGTTTGGGGGGTTTAGGGTTTAGGGTTTGGGGGGTTTAGGGTTTAGGGTTTGGGGGGTTTAGGGTTTGGGGGGTTTAGGGTTTAGGGGTTAGGGTTTAGGGTTTGGGGGTTAGGGTTTAGGGTTTGGGGTTTGGGAGGTTTAGGGCTTAATGTAGGAACCTCATCCAGAATCCTTGGGCCTTTATCAGGGTATCTACTCCTTACGCCCCTACAACAGAGTAGGCTATGCACAGGGTCGAAGCCCAACAAAGTAGTAGGCGATCGAAGCCACAAGTGCTCCTTCAACCTCTATCGCAAAAAATGAACACAAACGGCACACTTAAGAGGCCTTCGTGCAATACCCTATACAGCCCATGTAAACACCATAAAGGATCCTTGAACTCCAAACCCTAACCCAAACACCCTAGACCCTAAACTTTCAACCCCCAACGCCTTGTACAACCCAGCCTACTATGGGGCCTAAATAATCACCAATACTACTTTGGGGGTTCCTTATTATAAAAAGAGTATAATGGGCCTAATTACTAATTACAGTATCATGGGCCACCCTAAAACCATATTCTAATTAATCAAGGCCCTATATTACAGAAAATCCAATTGGTGTTTGCCGCTGTCTCTGCGAATGAAAACCCCCCCAGGCTTGCAGTGCAGCAGCATTGGCCTGACTATAGGGGCCTTAATAATTAGAAAAGGGTGTTGGGGTATAATACACTGTACTTGCAATAAGGAACTCCCCTAATATTACTTGCGAGGTTCCTTACACTTTGAAACCTACTGAGTCCTCTGCTTCAGCAACGTCTGCAGCGACGGGATGCGTTGAAGCTCCTCCCAGGGTTTGGGGTTTAGGTCTCTAGGGGTTTCGGCTGAGGGGTTTAGGGCTTAAGTTCTTGTTAGGGCTTTGTAATGCATTCATTGCTGTAGGGGGTGTGTAGAAGGCTTCTTCTATCGGATTTTGTATTCCACTGCTTGGAGTCTTGCCCAAACCTTTTCGATGCTGAAGGTCGACATGTAACTCCAACTACCCATGTTGGCCCTGTGGTGCCTGGAGTATACCTGTAGCGCCACAACCCTGCAAACCAGTAGTTCATAGCACTGCAGTTTAGAATGTAACAACCAAACATAAGCCTTGCATACCCGCAGCAAACCTTGTAATACCCAAGGGACCAAGTATCTAATAATCACATACTCTCCAAAATAGTAACATATATAACTACTACGTACCGTAAACCCAAAGACCTTATTAAACCGCAAACCCTATACCCTACAGAACCCTTTAAAGGAACCCTATAAACCCCAAAAGAACCCTTTCAAACGAACCATAATCAAGGTCGTAATACCCAGTTATTGGATCCTTTGAACCCTTGGGGAATTGAGAGCTGCAGAGCCCCAAAAAAGCCTAAACCCACCTAGACCCTCAACTCCTGAATCCGCCAAACCCTGAACCCGACTCATCCCTTCTAGACCCAAGAGTAACCTAGGAACAAAAAGGGTGCCCTTTTTGGTTTAAAGGGGCTTATAAAGGGGACCTGAACCCTAAAAAAAGGGAATAAGGGCCTACTCCAGGCCCTCGCCTTCCACTGAACCCCTGAACCGTCCCTAAACCGCAAATCCCTGAACCCCTAAACCCCACACCCTTAACCCCAAACCCCTTACACCCAATCAAACTGTCAAAGCGCAAACCCCAGGGTTTTGGGGTTTAGGGTTTTGGGGTTTAGGCTTTTGGGGTTTAGGGGTTTAGGTTTTTGGCACTTAGGGTTTAGGGTTTTGGGGTTTAGAGTTTTGGGGTTTAGGGTTTTGGGGTTTAGGGTAAAACCCTAAACCCCGTACGAGGAGCTGCGGGACCCACCTGAGTTGTCCTTTAAGCCCTTTGAAGATTAATTACCAGTAGAGTTCTTTACAAAATAGTAGGGAAAATTAAAAAAGAACCCAAAAGAACAACCCACCCTAAAACCTAGACCCTAAACCCTAAACCCCTAAACCCGAATGATGCTGGGAATCAGACATCCCCCTGGGCCGAAGCAGGGTCTTCCGCTTTCACCTTGGAGAGCGGCGGGGTTAGAGGTTTTAGGGGTTAGGGCCCCTAACGGTTAGGGTTTAGGGGCTTAGGGATTAAGAAGTTTAGGGTTTAGGGGTTTAGGGATTAATTAAGAAGTTTAGGCTTTAGGGGTTAGGGTTTAGAGGCTTAGGGATTAAGAAGTTTAGGGTTTAGGGGTTTAGGCGTTACTTTCACCCTGAATAACCTACCTTTTTAGGGTTCCCTATGATGATTTCCTTATATAAGTCCTTGAACAAGTAGGTCCTTCAGGGTTAAGGTAGGGTTTCGGGGCCTAGGGCTTTAGGAGTTTAGGGTTTAAGGTTTACGGGTTTAAAGGTTTCGAGGTTGAGGAGTATAGCTGTTTAGAGGTTTAGGGGTTTAGGGTTTACTCATTTTTCCTTGGAGGGTTCTACAAAGGGTTCTGGAAAAAGGTTCTATGAGAGTTCCATTGAAGGTTTTTGCAGGGCTACGACTTTGGGGTTTGGGGTTCAGGGCTTGGGGTTTCGGGTTTAGGGATAGCAATTGTGCATCCCGTAGACGTGCAGTTAAGCTTACCTTTTCAGGGGTTCCTTTAGTGGCGTAGTAGAAGGGTTTCATGGAGGATTTATGAGGGCTGACCTCTGACACCAAACCCGCCACAAAATAGCAGCTTCTGACTTCGTAGTCTAACCCTCAAACAGTAAGCGGTTGGATCCCCAGGTACGGCTGTAGTTTCGGGCAGTTTGCTTTAACTTCGCGGGTTTGGGGCAGTTTGGGGTTGAGGGGTTCGGGGAAGATTAGGATTTGGGGAAGTTTAGGATGTAGGGGCTTGGGCAATTTGGGGCTTAGGGGTTCGAAGGGGGGGAGAGGGTTAGGTTTAGCAGAGCCTGGCAACCCCAAACCCAGGACCAAAATCCGTAAGCCAAAAACCCTAGACCGCAAAACCCTACACCTCCGGACTGAAAGCTGAAGCCTTGGAAGCCGAAATCCTCAAAACCCTGAAGACTGAACCCGAAACCCTGCAGCCTAAACCGTAAACTTTAAACACTGCACCCTAAGCCCTAAACTTATGTTAGTTATTATGATCCCTACATCCAAGATGCACCAGAACCGCCTGCCTTTCTGCATCGTCTTCCTAATAAAGCTTCCCGGAGAGCATCTGATGGCAATGCACAATCGACTGGACGACATTTATCGATCAAAAACGGTGGTGTCAAGCCTGCCAAGTTAATGCTCCGCCTCTTGGCGCATCGAGCCGGATCTGTGCTAGCACAGTTTGAATGCTTGGCCATTATCAAGGCTCTGACCCAGCTGCCGGTGGCTCACGGCGGGGGCAGCGGGAGCCTCGGGGATCCAAGTCGGGCTTCCGAAACGAGGGCCCCTGTTGTGGATCTCCATAAAAAAGACCTTCATTGACGTTGCAGGCGAGACGCCCGACGCTGCCAAGCAGGAACGCCACGGTGCGCTCCGACGTGGTTCTCTTCCCTCTTCCCTAAACCCTAAACCCTTCCAATACGCTGCACCATGGGCGTGGGACCTCCCTGGTGGACAAGAGGGAATACCTGTGACTCCAAACCCTACAAAATAGTAGGTTATGAGCCCTTAATTAGAAGGTAGAAAACCCTTAAAACGGTAGGTTTCCGGATCCCAAGGTATAGCTTAAACCTACTAGAAGGGATCTATAAGGATACTATGAGATAGGGGCATGAATAAATAGAATAGGGTTTCCCTTTAAAGTGATCTATATGAGCGCTCTATAGTATAAGGGATCTATAAGGGAACCCATAAGATAGGTAGGATCCCTAATGTGCGTGCTCCTCCTGGAGCTTCCCAGAAACTCCAACATCCCTCAATTAAGGAATATACTTAAATTAAAGTGTAGTAGGAAACGAATTGAAGCAACAGCTCTCGAGCCCTGCCTGATGCCCTGAAAAGCCCAACATCTCTACAGTTCCGGCCTCCTTAGTCTGACTTCCCACCTTCACGGGGAGGGTTTGGTGGGTTAGTTAAGGTCGCCAAAGCAGAGCCTCCTAAATCAAAATGATACAGCGCGGCATGCCCTACCAATTTCTTGACTTCTGGATCATCTGTTTCCTGGTAATTAATTAAGCCCTAGAATTAAACCGCCGTAATTCAACCCTAAACCGCCAGAAAAAGGCATTGCTGAGCTTTGTTGCAATACGTGACACAAAAACCTACTTAGAGTATCATGGAACTGCCTAACTAGGGCTGTGAATGCAGTAGCCATACTTACGATAATTACTTATAACACCCATAAAGGTAGTCATACCCTTACTTACTTAGTTCATGGTTGGGATAGGTTAATAAGTGTACATGTTCGTTCCTTCCTGGGTTTAAGTACCACGAAGAAAATTGTTACCCAACTATGACAAAGTTACTAAATCCCATGATCTAAGCCCCTATCGTTTGCACTGGGCGCGGGGCGGATGCGACTTTGGGCAGCTCGCCTGGTAAAAAGGGTTCAGCGGCTCAGCAATAATGTCATTTTTGTGCAAGGCGTACTTGCGGCTCCACCCTAGGCATCTAAGGACTCATATATTAAGGCTTTTGGGCCAACTATACACTATATGAGTACATGGAGCCTTAGGGATAAGGGGTTTTGGGACCCAGAGCTTACCTATAACTCGGATTGTGTACCGTGTTACTTGCAGTGGCAACTGTTGCCAAAGCCTTCAACCAAGCCAGTAACCCACAACTTTGGAGGGGTTGGGGCTCCAAGAAAGCCCCGATGTAGGATCGGGGCTTGGGATGCGCGACTTTCGTAGAATTTGGGTCTCGGAGCCTCAGGAAAGCAGCAACATGGCCGTGATAATGGCACTGATCTCGGCAACGGATATTGAGCATGTCAATACCTTCTTAGGAAGCGTATGCAGAACTCTGAATATGGAACACTGAAAATCGGATCTAGGAGGTTCTCTAGGGTTGCCCCTACCGTGCAAGGTTTAGGGTTTCGGGCTTACTTGGAAGGGCAGGGGACTTAGTAAGTAGGTTATAAGTAGGGTTATAGGTACCCTAAATGGAGTTACCCCAATTATAACCCTACTTATAGCCTACTTACTAAGTCCCCTGCCCTTCCAAGTAGGGTTTAGGTTTTTAGGAGCTTAAGGTTCAGGTAAAGATGAGGGAATCCCAGCACTAATCATCCCATCCCCGTGTTGCAGCTTCTGGACTACCTTAAGGCTCCATGTACCTATATAGTATATACTTAGGCTATATACCTTGGCCTTAAGGTACTTATATAGGGACCCCTTTAAGGCTTGTAAGTATCTACTATAAAGGTACATGCAGCTTCTGGACTAGCGCAGTCCCTGAAAAACGCCTTGGCTGGCGAGCGTTGTCTGCAGCAAATCCATGACATGCCCGACCTTTCTCTGCAAGGCTAGGGTTTTGGGGTTTAGGGTTGGAGGGGTGCTGCAGGTTTTGAAAAGCTGCCAAAGTGGTATATACATCGGGTGTTATGGGCTTCTCCCCAAACACCGCTCGGTGCCCACGTCAAAATGACTCCCGCGTCCTATGATTTATTTACATGATCTGATGCAAAGTCGATCCCGGCGTCATGCTTATCTACACAAGACCGTTGCGGGGACTAACTATCTCTAAACCGGAGCCCGCTACACCCTGACCATTAAACTGTTACTAAACATCGAATCCCAAAACCCTAACCCTCCACAAACTCAAATCCCCTGAACCCTGCACCCCGAACCACTGAAGCCCTAGGCCACTAAACGCCAACTCCCCTGAACCATAGACTCTTAATCGTTACACCCCACATCCCCAAACCCTAAACCAAATCCCAAACCGTGCAGAGTGTCATGACTTCAGTGTAAGGCTTAGGACTTATGGCTTAGGATTAAGGTGGCTTAGGATTTAAGGCCAATCTAATTAGGGTTTAAGCCGTAAGCCCTACATCAGTAATCAGAATCTCAGCGGGCTCGAGGTGTAGTTTTGAGCAAAGTCTGGGATGTAGCAAGTGTGCAGGTTCACATGTTACGGTACGAACATGGGCCGAATATGTAAGTGCTACGCCTGATAAACTACTACGGTCACAGTCTAACTCTGCAAGTGAACCGGCCTGATTAGCACACCGCCCGTCGCGATCTCCCGGTAGCTGGGAGATTCATAGGGATCCTTAGGGGTGTAGGGGGAGGGGTGTAGGGGACTATATTTCCTTAAATAGGCCTTATTAGTCCTTATTACGGGCCTTAAGGCCCCTACCCCCCCCTCCCCCTCCACCCCTAAGGATCCCTATGAGAGATGAAGGAGAGGCACCTCCGGGAGTTCCAGAAGCCGCACGCGCATCGGCCGCCATGCGGTCGTAGCTTCTGAGATTTCCCTGCCAGAGCCCGAATCAAAGGCCCACACGTTGGGACTGTCCGGGGGATCATCAAAATGCCCCAGCATCGTCCAGCGTGTCCAAGGGTGTGCTGCATGTTCCCCTGGGATCGGCCTGAACTGCACCTCGACTGGATATTTAATTCCACCCGAGCTCAATTCAAATGATCCGCGTGCATCTGGTCCGTGCACAACACCAAGGCAGCCGCCTCCTCACGGATCGCGTTGATGACCTCCTGGTCCCTAGCAGCAGCGGCATCCTGGGAGTTGCGAAGATCGGCAGCCAGACTCACAACAGCGTGGAATAGGTTTAGGGTTTAGGGTTTTGGGTTTAGGGTTTAGGGGAATAGCTGTGTGACAAGAGGTACTGTTTCTTGTTGATTGTTCGCATTCCCTTACTACCCCACCAAGCCGCAGAAATGCAAGGTTAAACTTTCCAATTCCTACTAAAGTATAAGAACCCAAAACGTTTAAAGGTTAGGTATTCGGGATGTAAGTTCGCACACTGGGAATTTCCAGGTGGCAATGCAAATGGATTGAACCTTCTCTCTAAAGACTGTTGCTCTACCAGGAGACTCCAATATCGCTTAATTGAGGAATATACTTAAAAAATAAAGTAGGATCTCCAATTGGATTTAAGGTATATTCCTTGATTAAGGGGTATTGGGAGTGTCCAGACCCCTAGGGCCCCACCCTGCCCGAGAAGGCACGTAAGCAAAAATTAGGATAGGGATATCCGATATAACCCCCCTTAGAAGGAAGCCCAATAAGGTGAGATATCCCTAAACAAAATCCTTATGCTTAGGTGCTCTTTGGGTCCCTAAAAGAAGAGACCCCAGGGCCCCAGCAGCGGCATGGAAGGGAGGAACCTCATGGGCGGGCGCCCGCCCCTGGGTCCTCTCGTGCGGCAAGGTGGTGGCGCCTGGACTGGTTTTGTAGGATCTTCTGAGGCTTCAACTAGACCTAAGAGAAACCTAGGAATAAAAAGGGTGCCCTTTTTGGTTCGAAGGCGTTTATAAGGGAACCCAAACCCTAAAAAAGGGAATCAGGGCCTATTCTGGGTCCTAGTCAAGAATATTTCATATAGGGACGAACAAACAGACTACGGTTTGGGGATTGCGGACAATATCATCTGTATACAACTATGGGGACATTGTTTCTTACTGATTCGGTCTTTCGGCATTCAACTTGGGCAATGTGAGTCGTAACGGAGGGAGGTTAACCGTCGTGGCTGTGCTTTTCAGTATCATGTAGTTTGGGTTCAGGGCTTCTGGGATTTGAAGCGAATTGTGGGGGTGGATGAAACTTCGCGGACTGGAAAACATATGCATCAATATGGGCCTTGGATGGCCTTAATGACTAGTGCATAGTGAGAGCTGCAGCACCATTAACGCGCCTTGCCAGCATGCGTCCTTGCCCCACCCCATACTCAGGTTGTAAACTTGGGAAAGCCCTCGGCATAGTGGCCAGGTGCAAGACACCATAAAGACAAATCAGTCTGCGCTGTGATGGCAAGTTCAATGGCAAGCAGGGGGAAGAACGTCAGTGCGTTGTTGCTCCGGCGACTTCCTCGTTGAGTCGCTGCCTGCCACACCCACAGCACACGAGCCGCGGTGAGACAGTACCGCTGCAGGTGGTACTGCTCGCGAAGGACGCCTCCACTGCGCGTCCTTCGGCATGTTGGCAAGAATCCTATTTTTCCATGAGGGATTGCCGCTCGAACTTGCGGCTCGCAGAACAGATGCAACGTCGTACTGCAAGCAACTCACGCAGGACCCGGTCTTGTTCATTTGGGCAAGCGGCCGCAAAGGTGATGATGTCTGAGCGTCTAGAGGTACGTACGAGAGTGCTAAATTAGCTGCTAAATACAGAGGGCTGGATGGAGGCTGTACACTCATAAAGGAACTCCAGGCACGTTCTGGGCTGCAAGGATCCCAAACCTACTGATACAGAAGCTGCGCGTGTTTTATGGCACAGGCAGGTAGCCATCATCAAGCCACAAAAAGTCAAACCGTTGCAGTAGCAGTAGTCATCGTCATCGTCGTCGTCAAAACCGTATTCGTGCGTACTACTAGTACTATGACATATGTAGGAAACTGTGTAAGAAACCTTGGGCCTATAAAACCAAATTAGTATCATTCGTATAAGGAACCCGAAGAAAGGCCCAAGGTTTCTTAATCAGGTTCCTACATTATTACTGTTAACTAAAAACCCAGTGTAGGGGCCTAAATAACTGCTTATACTGTTTTGGAGTTCCTTATGACTAATTATCGTCTAATGTATCCCAAAACCCTCGTCTAATCATTACGGCCCACATAAGTTATTCCTCATGGATTCCCTTTTGAGGAACCCTTTAAAGGAAACCCTAGTCTAGCTAAAAAGGCCCCTGTAGTAAACAAGCTTTCCCAGACTGAGGCTTACCACCCCCTTCACCCCTTCGGCCCATAGAAGACTCTGCAGCATGACGCCCTGAAACCGGAACCCATTGGGGTTGAGGATGCACGGCAGTTCAGGGTTTATGGTCTAGGGTTTAGGGGTTAGGTTTAAAGAAGTCCGAGGCATTCCCACTACTCCCAAGATGCTACAGCAAACCCTGATTTTCTTACCGGGAAACTTCAAAAGATACATCTTTTGGGTTCAGGGCGCCCCCAATATGCAGAGCATCATACTTACCTCAAAACCAAACTCGAAGGGGTTCCCTTGAAGGCTTCATTTACGGTTTCCTTTACGCGTCCGTCTTAAGGATTCCACAAGGGTTCTATAGGGTTCAGGGTATAAGGGTCCATGTACCCAAATAGTATGCATTGGCCTTAAAGTAGTCCCTATATGGGTACATTGGGCCAAATGTATATATTATTTGGGTACATGGACCCTTAGGGAAAGACTTCATGAACAAGGCCTGTTCGAAACCTATCAGTCTAAGAACCTTAAAGGGAATCTATAAGGGATCTATACGGTTCCTTTAAAGGAATCTACAGGGGTTAGGGTTTATGGCACCCAATATAGATAGGGGATCTGTATCTACAGGGGGGTTAGGGTTTATGGCAGCCAATCTACATAGGGGATCTGTAGGGTGACCTTTTTGGGTACGACCCTGAAGCCCTGCAAACCGCTATCCAAGCCCTAAACCCCGGACTCTCTGGCCCAAACCCCCAGAGACTCCAATATCCCTTAATTAAGGAATGTACCTTAGATTATAGTAGGATCCTGAATATGGTTTAAGGAATATTCCACAATTATTAAGGCACATTGGAGTCTCTGGGCCCTAACCTCCCACTGCAGCACCCAGAAAGGTTCCCTAACGGGAACCTTAGAGGGTGGTATAATGCAAGGAACCCTCTTGCGACTGAACCCTGAACCCTAATCCCTAAACCCTTACAGGAACCCCATTTTATCCCTTAATCAAGGAATATACATTAAACTATAGTAGGATCCCTGGTCTAACTTAAGGTAGATTCCCTCGTCACCCTACAGATCCCCTATCTACGTTGGAGTCTCTAGGTACCATAAACCCTAAACCCTATAGATCCCTTGAAGGAACCGTATAGATCCCTTATAGATCCCCTTAAAGAAACCCTATGAACCCCTTTCAAAGGAACCCCAGTAGCAACCCTTTGAAGGATCCCTCCGAACCCTGGGTACCCGAAACCCTATCGATCCCATATAGATCCCTTAAAGGAACCCTTAAGGATCCCAAGTTTTAAAGAAACTATTGAGGATCCCTTTGAAGGAACCCTAGGTATCCCTTAAAGGAACCCTTACGGAATCCTTTAAAGAAACTAGTATTAAGGATCCCTTAAAGGAACCATTAACCGTGGAAATCAAAAGAGCCCAATAGCCTCATATAATATGGTCTTGGGGCCCAAAAGCCTTAATGCATGAGTCCTTAGATGCCTAGGGTAAGGATCTCTTCAAAGGAACTATTAAGGATCCTGTTGAAGGAATTCTAGGTATCCCTTAAAGGAGCCCTTAAGGAATCCTTTAAAGAAGCTATTATAAAGGATCCCTGTAAGGGAACCTTGGTATCCCTTTAAAGGGAGGGAACCCTCCGGAACCGCCGCGTCTTGGGCCCCTGCTGGACACCGTGGGTGTGATCAGGGAAGGAGTGCCGCTGGAGCTTCCTTTGCCGAATCGCTGGGTTAGGGTTGCAACCCTAAAGCCTAAACTTTACTAAAGTTTAGGGTTTTGTGTTTAAACTGAACCCTAAGCTATCCTAAGCCCTAAACCCTGAGCCCTAAACTTTAGCGTTTAGGGTTTAGGGCTTAGGATGGCTTAGGGTTCAGGGTTTAGGGATGTTTAGGGTTTGGGGTTTAGGGTTTATTATGGTCTAGGGTTCAGGCTTTAGGGATGTTTAGGGTTCAGGGTTTTGGGGATGTTAGAGTTTGCAAGGGTTTCAGTTTAGGATGGTTTGGGGTTCAGGGTTTAGGGTTTTAGGGTTCAGGGATACCTTTAAACCCCAATCCCGAAACCGTGAACCCGTTGGGGTTTGGGGGAGCTGGGAGGCTACTGATTAGGGTCTATACTGGGATCGAGTACTTGTTATTTCGGAAGTCCTTAAGGTTGCAAACTACATACCACATAGGCACCTGGACCCTTCATATCAAGAAATCCTGAAATTTTTGGGCTCGAAACGGTTTCTATCTTGGGTTCCTAAAACTCTGAACCCCTGCCTGACCCCTCCAAGCATATGCCTTTGGCAGGCTGCCTGTCTTCGGGCTCTGAAGTCGATGGAAGCTCTTCTCAAATCCTTAAAGACCGCGTATAAACCCTATAGGGTTCCTTAAAGGGATCTAATTATAGGGTTCCTTAAAGGGATCTATAGGGCTTAGGGTTTAGGGTCTACTTGGAGGATCTTGGGACTTAGTCAGTAAGGCTATATCTACCTTACTTGGAGTTATAAGGAATTCTGAGCATGGCTACCTTCCTGATAACCCTAGGTACTAAGTCCCATGATCCCTTAGGTAAGCCCTCATGAATGACCTCTTGAAGATTGCCAAGCCTACCATTCACAAAACCCTCCCCGGAAACCTAAACCCTTGTAGAGCCCCTCACAGAAATCCTAGGATACCCAGTAACCTAAGAATAAAAAGGCCTCTCTTTTTGGTATTGGGTAACTTTACAAGGAACCTAGGACTACAAAAAGGGAATAAGGGTACTACTGGGCATCCTAGCTACTTCAATAACCGGGCCCACACAAAGTTCCAACTTCCTGAGACAGACCTAGTTTTTGGGTAGCTGTCCAAAATTATGGTCCTTTTTTGGGTACCCTAAATAATAAGTCCAGTATAATAATAGGGGCCTAAGAAGGGACCACAATTTTGACAACCACCCATACAAGGCCAAAAGGCTTGTGGATCATCCTTGGGCCTACACCCCTCAACCCTAAAACCGACACCCCCAAAACCCTCGGAAAGGAGCCCTTCTGGACCCAAGAATAACCTAGCACTAAAAAGGGTGCCCTTTTTGGTTTTAAAGGGGGTTATAAGGGAACCAAGACCTTAAAAAAGGGAATAAGGGCCTACTCTGGGTCCTAGCCTTTGTAAAAGGATACCTGAACCATGAGCCCCTACCCCCCCACCTACTTGGAGGATCAGGGGACTTAGTAAGTAAGGTTATAAGTACCCTAAATTGGGGTTATAAGTAATTATAAGTATAGTTACCTTATTTATAACCCTAATTACTAACTCCCATGATCCTTTAAGTAGACCCCCCAACTACCCTTTATAATTTATTGTAGCCCCAACTTACCTCTTAATGAGAAATATCAGAGCCCTTTAAAGGGCAGTTGAGGGATCCTGGCATGACTCCTCCGCAGGAGCCCCTGAGAAGGAGCCCCAAGAATCGACCACCTTATGAGAACCCCCAAAGTCGAAAAGATTACAGGCAATAAGGCTTTTCTAGGTTCCTGAGTAGCCCCCGTATAGGAAGGGTACCTTTTTTTCCTACTATTCAAGTTGAAAAAAGGAGGCCCTAAAATGAAAAGGGCAAAAGGGCACTACTCAGAAACCTCGTTTTAAAAGGACCCTGAAACCCCTCGCAGTTGGCTAAGGAAAGCCAGCAGCCGAGCCCCCAGCGCTCGCTGCTTTGGCGGCCTTCTGACTCCCCATTCTTGTGGCCTCAACGCTTTAGGGTTTAGGGTTTAGGGTTTCTTAGGGGTTCTAGAAGGGCTCCTTTGAAGGCTCATATAAGGGCTCCTTAAACGTAAAGGTTCCTTTTCCGGGCTTCGTTTTGGGATTCTGTAAAGGCGTTGAGTTGAACTTCTACAGGGGATCTACAAGGGGATGGTTTGGGGGTTTAGGGCTTAGGGTTTTGGGTTACGGATGGCTACAGCAGGTGGTTTAGGGGTTAGGGGTTTCGGGTCCAGAGAATTGAGGGTTGAATCAGCGGCTTAAGGCTTAGGGTCCAAAAACAATGATCCCAAACCCGAAATCCCAAAAGCCCGCATTCCCCCTAAACCCTCAACCCTAAACCAATAAAAACCCTAAACCCTGCACCCCTAAACCCTAAACCCCCACACCACCACAAACCCTAAACCCCAAACCCCCTAAACCCTAAACCCCTAAACCAACAAAAACCTTAAACCCTAAACCCCCTAAACCCTAAACCCCTATACCCAAAACCCCTCAAACCGATAATAAACCTGAAACCCTAAACCCCCTAAACCCTAAACCCCTCAACCCAAAACCCCTCAAACCAATACAAACGTAAATCCAAAACCCCCACACAACCCTAAACCCTAAACCCCTAAGCCCCAAACCCCATAAACCCTAAACCCCCTCAAACAATTCAAAACCTAAAACCCTAAACCCCTAAATCAAACATCCTAAACTCTAAACCCAAAACCCCCTGAACCCTAAACCGAAAACCCAACAAACTTATAAAAACCTTACACCCGGAAACCCAAATCCTAAACCCTAAACCCCTCAACCCCAAACCCCTCAAACCGAAAAAACAACCTGAAACCCTAAAGCCCCCCTAAACCCTAAACCCCTCAAACCAATACAAACCTCAAATCTTAAACCCCTACACCCTAAACCCCTAATACCTTAAACCCCTAAACCCCCACACCCTAAATCCCAAACCCCAACACAAACCTCAAACCTTAAACCCCCAAACCCCTAATCCCATCAAACCTCTGGGGCCAGGGCTGCGTTCCTCCTGCCGGGAGCTGCTGGAGCTCGAGGTGTCCGAGCCTGGCATTTGGGAGTTTCCGAAAATTGGGGCTTCCTTTAAAGGGCTCCTTTAAAGGGTTCAAAGGGATCTATAAGGGTCCTTCAAGGGATCTATAAGGGTTCTATGAAGGGTTTAGGGTTTAGGGTTTGGGAGTTTCCGAAGATTGGGGGTTCCTTTAAAGGGATCCTTTTAGGGTTCCTTAAAGGGATCTATAGGAGTTCTATAGCGGGTTTAGGGTTTGGGAGTTTCCGAAAATTGGGGGTTCCTTTAAAGGGATCCTTTAAAGGGTGACTATAAGGGTTCCTTTAAAGGGCTCTATAAGGGTTTAGAGTTTCCGAAGCTAGGGGTACCTTATTTTGGGAGTTTCCGAAAATTGGGGGGGGTTCCTTTAAAGCGATCCTATAGGAGTTCTATAAAGGGTTTAGGGTGTAGGGTTTGGGAGTTTCCGAAAATTTGGGGGTACCTTATTTGAAGGTGTTTATAATAAGGATCCGACTACTTAGGGTACTATAACTAGGGTCCCCTATTTTCGGAAACTGCCATATGCTTCTCGGGCATGTTGGGGTTTGGGGTTTAGCGATGTTTAGAGTTTGGAGGCGAAAGGGAACACGTGGCGCTGGATTTCCAATGAGGGGAGCATGCGCAGGTTCTGCCAATGAGATGACCGTTGAAGTCCTCCAGACTCAGGGAACTCCTCTGCAGTTTTCTGCCCGCCGTGCGAAAAGGCACGTGACATGTCCACGCTATGGAGCGGAGATAGAACCCTAAGGGTCCAAGTGCCCAAATAGTAGGGTTTCAAGGTCCAAAAACCATTCAGAGTATGGATTTCGGGACCTAAAACCCTACTATTTGGGTACTTGGACCCTTAGGGGAAGGTCGCCATGATCGTTCGCGACAACTGCGTGAAAGCCTGGGGGGGGGGGGGGGGGGCGAAGTCCCAAGCTCTGAAGCTCCAGTGCTAGAGCACCTACTTCATGAAGAAGACCAGCGTGGAGAGGGATGTGGAATTCGTGGGTCTTATCAAAAGCCTCTGTTTAAAGATTCGGGTCAGAGAGTTAAGGGTTTATATAGGGTCTGATGTTACAAGTCTCGGGTTTATAGGGTGAAGTTAGGGCTTAGGCTTCAGGGCTACGGTTTGACGGATTGTGGTATGAGGGCTTCGGGTTTCGCCCTGAAAACTGCACCTTCAACTTTAGAGAGTCCAGGGATTCTAGTTCATGGTTAGGATAGGACTAAAAATATGAATTTTTATTCCGTATTGGGTTTAAGTACCCCTAAGAATGTAAAATGTTATCCAACTATGACAAAGGATTTAGGCTTCGGGTGTAGTAGGGCCGCTCGGTGTTCTGCTGGTGCACTTTCTGAACACAGGCCGGGCCGGCTGCTGCCGTCCTGGGTGGTTTTGTGAGGTTTAGGGGTTTAGGGTTTAGGTTTAGGGTTTCTGACGAGTAATGGGTACTGTAACTACAGGGAAGAGTTCCGGTAAAGTGCTGTGAATTGTCGTCTAAGGTCCAGGATGTAAAGTGTAGGCTTGTTTTTAGATGTTCGATTTGGGGGTTGCAGCTTAAGACGTTAGAGCTAATGGTTCAGGGATACAGGTTGGGACCTTGCAACTGCTTTCCAGAACGGTCTACAGTGCCAGGAAATCCCTAGTGAAGGCGCCTGCATCCAAGCAACAGCAGATGTTACACACACCCGTAGAGTGAAACAGACATTAGAATCATTAGAAGCCTCTATATCGTTCCAGTGGCGAAAGACGTCGAGGTTAGGGCTAAGGGTTCAGGAATTCAGGTTGGGAACTTGCAAAGGCTCGCCAGAAGGGTTTAAACAATGCCCGCAAATTCCTATTGAAGGCGCCTGCAGTCAAGCAGCAGCTGATGTTACTATAGGAGCCTTAATAATTGGAACAGGGTTTTGGGGGCCCAGTATACTCTATTCATACTTAAGGAACCCCAAAATAGTGTTGGTAATTGTTACGACCCCAATATTACTCACCCCCGAGAAGTAACACAGACTTTGGAATATCGTTCAAGTGCCGAAAGACGTGACGCCAGACGCTCCTAACAGTTGCATATCGGACAGTTAGCTAGACTAATCCTGACAAGCAATGTCGGAAACTCAGCTTTCGCAGCTTTTTTGCATGCTTCGCCAGCTCCGCATCACTCAGAGGTTTCGGCGCTATGGTTTAAGACCTTCTCTACCTCGGAGCTATTCAAGGTTGATGACGGCGACAGGGTCGTCGTGCTCGGCAACTCGATCCCAGTCTCATTGACGCGGAAAAAAGTCAACGTGCCCGATGCAGGCTCGCACGACTCAACATCGGTCTCGTAGATGAAACCTGACAGCAGCTGTGCACTTACTCTGAGCACCAACCCCCCGCCCCCACTCTGCCCAAGCCCTGAAATTGCGTGCCAAGCAACTGCATGTTCCCGTGTGCTCGAAAGCGCTGGCGTTGAAGGTGTGTGGCTGGAAGCGAATGGAGTCGCAAACCTGCTCGGGTAATTCGTGCAGATGTCTCATTAGTGACACTCCTCCCTTCAAGACATCTGCAGGGTCGAACAACCACATGGAGAAGGGCGGTTTATACTAATCAGGGAACTACAACACCGAATAAAATATGCAGTGATCTCTTCTAGCAGGCAGTTGGTTCCCCACGGGCTGTGAGTAGTACATGTACTAACCTGCGCTAGTAATCAAAAATACTCGTCTGTGAGAAATACTTTATTGTAACCTCCGTTATGATACGAAAAATAATGTTGTTGTCGAGTGTCATGGAACCCTAAACCCTAAACCCTAAACCATTCCAAAGCCTGGATCCGCAGTCCCCCAAAAGAAAATTGATACTTCTCTTGATGAAAATATCAAATGAGTACCCAGGGGCTCCATAGTAGTTCCTTTTTGGGATTACCTTATTGATTCTATATATGAACCCCGAAAAGGAACTACTTTGGAGCCTTAGGGTAGTCGTCAAAATTATGGTCCCCGTTTTGGGTACCTTTAAATATTAGGTGCCGTAGTATAATAGGGACCCATAAAGTGACCCTAGTTCTGACAACCACCCAAATGGAGCCTACGAGCTCCTCCACTACGAAATTCCGTCTTTGTAAAGAGCAGACACTTACACAGTCATAAGGCATGCGGTGTTCCGTGTCATTTCAGGGGAGGCACGGCGCATTGCGCCTTAAGCACGCAGGAATACGGAACAGGGGGCATCAGCAACTGATACTAGTATCAGCCTTGCAAGACCTCTCAACGTCAAACAGAGCCCGCGCAACCAAGAATCCGCCAAAGACATTCCCCCGCCACCACGCCCCACAGCACAACCGTAAACCCTTAACTTCTTGAAACCCTACGCCCGAAACGTCTAAACCCTAAACTCTTCAACCCTCTACATATAAACCTCAAGCTGGGGGTCCAAAAACCTACCGTTTTAAGGGTCAGACACTCTAACTAAGGGGTCATAACCTACTATTTTGTAGGGTTTGGAGTCACAGGAAAGCCCTAAACTGCCAAACCCCTATACCAGCTCTATGCTGCCGGACACTCAACCCTACTTGAAGGATCATGGGAAGTAAGGTCACAAGCTACAAAAATTGGGGTTACAAGTAGATAGAGTTATAGGTATGGTTTCCCTATGAATAACCTACACCGTAATTTCTTTATTAGTACTTTAATTGGGGTTCTAAGTAGTTATAAGTTTGGTTACCCTATTAATAACCCTAGTTACTAAGTCCCATGAACCCTAAACCCTCAACCGCCGGACTTGCCTCGAACTGTTTGCCAGCGGCTTTCAGGCTGGTTCCGTTCGTCGTCCGCGGGTCCTGTCTTGGAATCAAAGGGGAAAAGGAGGGACCCTGAATGGGGACCCCTACCCTATAATGGGCCATATAATGGGTGTATTTTAGCTATATTAAGTGTATATACCTAGGGGTCCTTATTAAGGGTCCCTCCTTTTACCTTTGGATGGAAACCTACCCTGAGACTACAACGAAATAAGGAATACCTGAGGCTAGGGTTTCTTTAAGGGATCTATAAGCGTTCTATAGGGTTTAGGGTACCCAGAGACTCCAATATCCCTACTATCATGTAGGGTATATTCCTTAACTTGATTATGGGATATCGGAGTCTCTGGGTACTCGGGAATCCTTATAATATCCTATGAGGCTTCTAGAAGTGTAGAGCTCTTGAGGGTTTAGGGTGTGGGGTTTAGGGTTTGTTTAGGCCCGTTTAGGCTCCATGTTCCTGTGTTGTGTACACTTTGGCCTCAAGGGTGGTCATGTGTCGGCGCTTTAAGGCCAACATGCACACTTCACAGGCACATGGACCTGTACGGAATGCCATGTTCATAAAGGTTCTACAAATGCTGCATGGCGTTCGACATGGTTTTCGTGACTTGCACGGGTTTCCGCCATTAAATTTTGCGTGTGTGGGAGTGGGTTTAGCGGGGTCCCCTGCAAACGAGGCCGCCGATTTACTGAAAAACCGTCGTCCAAGGTCGGTCGGAATACTTAGTCACAAGATCTACCTATGGATCTAAAACCTACCGTTTTAAGGGTCAAACTTCGTAGGGTTTGGGGATACAGGTAGGGCTAAACCCTAAACCCCTAAACCCTAAACCCTAGTTTGAGGCTCCGCGTATGCAAATCGCACCTACCGAAAGCTTTGGAGTTCCAAGTCTATGTACAATAACCTACTTGAAGGACGTTGGAAACTGAGGGCTCCAATCGTGCACGATTGAAACTTTTACCCCAAATCAAAAGCCGCATCCTAAACTCTAAATCCTGAGCCCGTAAGTCCTGAACCCTGAACCGTAGACCCGCATTTCCGCGATTGTCCTCGGGTCGTAGGACGTCGTCCTCGCACCTGGACCGACGGGTGGAGCAGGGCTTGAGGAGATAGCAAAAGTTTAGGTTTTGCCTTAAGTGTGACAGACGGCTTCGGATTTAGGGGCTCAGGACTACTATACCCCCCTTAGAACCATAATACAACTACTATTTTCAATATTCTCTTGGGTTTTATATGAACAAAATACAAAATACTTCCTGAGGAGACTATAGACTAGGAGTTGAGGGTTTAGGGTTCAGGACTACCTGTATCCCCAAACCCTACAAAATAGTACGTTATGACCTCTTCATTCAACGGTTTATCCCCTAAAACGGTAGGTTTTTGGATTCCCAGTAGGGGTTGAGGGTTTAGGGTTTAGGCGGCTGAGGGTTCAGTGTGTAGGCTTCATGCTTGGGATAGGACTAAAAATCTACAGTTTCTTATTCCTTATAGGGTTTAGGTACCCATAAAAATGTACATTGTCTTATTCCTTATCGGGTTTAGGTACCCATAAACATGTACGTAAAATGTTACCCAACTATGGCACAGGTGTAGGGTTCAAGCATTAGTTTGGGGGCTCAGGGCTTGGGGCTTGGGGTTACCGGTTTGGGAACTTACCACCCTAAACACCCGAGCTTTTTGGGGATCTAATCTGGTACAGGGCCTGGATAAGTATACTAGAAATGGGATGTATGCGACCGACATATCAACAACCCTAAGCCTAAGTCATAATTTCGTTTGATTGAGTTAGTTTCGGCCCAAGCGCTAAACGGAGTTGCATTAGGTCCGGTGGTTTGGCCCCTTGTGGGATGGCACTCCGCCGTCCGGCAATTGCTGCATACCGCAAAGCACCAAGCGCTCGATGCATTTTACCCCATGCTTCCAAGGACCTTATATTGTTGGGTCCTTAAAGGGGTCTAGGGCCTAACTATAAGGCCCTTTACACGAACCCAGTCTTACTTGTGAACTTCAAGTGGCAGTTGGGGTGTTGGTGGTGATCCGTTGAAAGTACGCAACATGCATGAACCTTTTCTACTACCTGCCTACGTTGCTTGGAGATGCAACTCAGGATGCAAAGCACCCCTTGGGAGCTTGTGCTGCAGGGTCTCAATTGTGGTTATTTCGCGTCTTTTCATAATCTCTGCATGTCGGAATGCTTTTCATTTAGACTTTACCTGAAGAGGCTGAGGTAGACTACGAAGCAAGCACACTGCTTGTGATTCATTGTGATGTTGGCTCACGTTCCTGTCAAAGGCATGCTGCGTGTATCGGGAAATTTAACACCCTCGACCCAAAGCTAGAAAATCCAAACATCCAAGCCCCTTGTGCCTGCTCTTGCACTCTTGCAAAGTGAAGTCACCGATTGTGGACTTGCCCTTGCCGAAGCATTTGCTGTTCCTCGGTTCAGGTTTAGGCGGCAGAGGTTCAAGGGGTGAAGAGGGCAAACATGAGGTTTTTAGGCTGAAGAACTGAGTCACATCATGCCAGTCATGCCCAGGACAACTAAAGCCATGTTGGCCCGTCGAAACCCTCAATGCACAACGAAACACCAAAAATGACAAGTACTGATCCTCGTGATTAACACCAACATGCATCGTACGGAAAAAGCACTGCACTGGGATGACCACCGTGATGATTGCTAGTGGTGATGGTTGTAATGATATTCGCTGCTGCCATGACTATGATTCTCGTGAAGACGTAGAAACATGTAACTGCGATGTTACGCTGGTTGTTGTTGCTGCTGGTGCTGTTGCTGTTGCTTTTGCTGTTGTCGGTGGTGGTGGTGTTGTTGCTATTGTTAAAGTTGATGCTAGTGTTGTTGTTGCCGTTGGCGTTGTGTGTTGTTGTTGATGTTGCTGTTGGTGTTGTGTGTATGTGTCTGTTGATGTTTGCTGTCTGTTGTTGATGCTGTTGCTGTTGCCGCTGTTGTTGCTCTTGCTGTAGTTGTAATCGTCGTTGTCGTCGTGGTACTTGTGGTTGCTGTTGCTGTACTTGTAATTGCACTTGTAGTGTTTGTTGTCGTTGACAAAGTCGGGTCGTTTTGGCTTTTGTTGGGCATGATAACCCCGGTGTGCATCCCCGTCACTACATCACCATCATCCTCACCATCATCATCTTCATCACCATCGCAATCTTCAGCACGTCACCATCATCATCATCATCATCATCATCTGCATCTTCATCATGGTCACCAACATGGCCATGACCATGATGACGAATATGCTTCCCCGGGAATCTGCCGCCTTGCATCGGGTTGGCCTGCCAAAGATGACGGTTGCTGGGAGGAGCAGTCGTCGTAAGCGTCACAGACCTGGGCCACATAGTCTTCCGGCTACATAGAACTACCCTAAACCCTAAACCCGGTTCCATAAGGGTTCTATGTTCTGCGCCCGAAAAACTCCACGCACACACACACACACAAACACAAAAACAAATAAAAAACAAACCCGCGCACACACACACACACATCTCTTGTCCTAGCAGAAGGCCAATGCATTCCCAGAGCCTCAATGAACCTACACCCATATTCCAAAACCGAAAGCCGCTTTAGGTTTCAGGGTCTTGTGCTTGGGGGGGGGGGATTGGGGACTTTTGATGTGTTTTAGCCTCTGGAGGTTAGTATCTATATACTTCGGTCTTGACAGGGGCTGGTGTATGAGGTGTTTAATGCATATAGGTCCGGTTGACCCTTATGCCCTAATTAAACCCTTATCATGGCACCCTCATAGATCCAGTCTAGCATCATCTCAGAACCGCAAACGAATCGTTTTAAAGAGTCCCTTGTCCGCGTACATAAACCATGAAGTACAAAGTGCCCCAAAAAACTTAATTCAGGGCTTGTCTGGTCCCTATACCGAAAGAACTCGGAACCCTACTTGGAGGTTCATGGGCCTTACTAAGTACAGTAATAAGTACCTTAACTGGGGTTATAAGTAATTACAAGTATAGTTACTTTATTTATAACCCTAGTTACTAAGTCCCAGGAACCTCCCAGTAAACCTACTTGTCCAGTACCCAAGGGAGGTAAAGGTTCACCTTTGGGGTTACAGACCCTTTCCATCAGAACCCCTATAGAATCCTTACAGAACCCCTCAAAGGAACCCTTATAGCCTCCTTACAGAACCCCTAAATACAGCCTACGCTGCGACACAAACGGGAAAAGGAGGACTCCTAACAGAACACCCCATGCCTGTGCCAGAAGCCCCGATAGTTATGGCTTAGGGCTTCCCGTCTCTACCTGTATGCTCATACCTTTCCTGTTTAGGGCACCCTACAAAATAGGTAGGGTAGGAGCCTCTAGTTAGGGTTTAGGGTGCCTGTAGTCCTAGAAGACTAAAGAGCGACTAAGAGGCGAATAACATCGAGAGGAGGGTAGTTGCGGGATCCAGGTAGAGCTTATGAGAAGTTTCGGAAACTTGAGTGGCAGTTTGGAGCGGCACCAGAGTTATGATGAGGATCCTAAAGGAAAGTATAGTGATTTCAATCCTTCACGCCCCTTACGGTGTCCGGAGCTCTGAAGGATTGTCTCGGCAATAGTGTGAGCTCCCGCAACGGAAACGATGCAGGACATCCCGCGTCGCCCGCCTGTAGAAAATCCGGGCGGTGGGCCGGGATCCTGAATGTCCGAGGCCGACTCGGGTAGTCCATAAGGCACCCACATATCGGCATAGTTTGATGCCATCGCCAGACGCTGCAACGTAATTTATCTAGTTCTCTGACTTTTCAGCGCGGGAGTCAGCATGCAGATATACTCCAGGCTTGCCATCGAAGAAACGATGGCCTCCACCACCAAAGCCCTTCCTCAACTTGCCTGAGCAGCAAACCCCCGAAAACAGAGTGTAAGCTGCGTGGTGGTGCCCACAGACTCCGCACCCTGACATGCTCACCACTTGCTGTAGCTGCAGCACGCAGTCTGCTCCTGCACATGGGAGCCCAATTGCCGCTGGCATGTCCAACCTAACTGACACTCCAGAACTGGTTATATGTTGATTTGCGGGCCAAAACTTGCTTGTGGCATGACCTGCAGGCTTTGGGGTGTTAGGCTTTAAGGCAATAGTGTTTAACCATAAAGCCTAAACCCTCAGGGAAAGCCAAACCCATGCCTAGTTCATGGTTGGGGTAGGGTTAAACGCGTACATATTTATTCCTTATTGGGTTTAAGTACCCATAAACATGTAAAATGTTACCCAACCATGACGAAGATGCTACAGCATTATCGAAACACGCAGTCCCATCGCCGAAAGGCTGCAACCCGACTCCCTGCAGAAAACCTCCTAGGCCCTCACTTAAGAAAAGATCATGGGACTTGGTAACTAGGGTTAATTAAGGTAAAAATACTTATGACCCCAATTAAAAGTACTTATAACCTTACTTACTATTACTACAATAAGTCCGATGATCCTCCAAGTAAGGAGGCGCAGAAGCCCTAAACAAGCCCTTAACACAGCCAATAAGCCTGTAATCTACATCGATCGAAAACCCTCACAAAGCCATCAATCCTAAAATCCAGGCACAGTACACCCTGAATCCCAAATTCTATAGGCCGCCTAAAAATCCCCTACATCCCAAGCCCTGGACCCTATACCCCAAGCCCCCAGATCCTACAACCCTTACAGTACTAAACCCCTAAACCCCCCGAAACCCCATGGACCCCTTAAAGGAACCCTTGGGGATCCCTTTAAAAGAACCCTGAAACCCCTGAAGCCCTAAATTCCGGGCGCGCGTCTCGTTCATGCCGTATTCTAAGGGATGGCCCGGTCTAGCGCAGCACGTATACCTGGACAGAAGAGACCCCTGAGGGTCCTTAAAGGGTTCCTTACAGGGTTTAGGGTAAAAGGCCCTCTAAGGCTTAAGTATCTACTATAAAGGTACCTCGGCATAAGAGACAGGTGGAGGGGCTTGGGGTTCCCTTTAAAAGCATCTGTGAGGGTTCCTTCAAAGGAACCTATAGGGCAGAAGAAGGTTTGGGGTTTTGTGTTTGATCTCTTTTTTGACCACCCTTTTCCGAGGGATTAAGGATTTAGGGGTCTAGGATGGCTTAACGGGTTTAGGGTTTGGCGCAGAAACATGGGCCTAGTTAGAAGAGTGTTTCTACCGACGGGTTTGTCGAAAGTGGTTTCTAAAGGGTCTGCAAGGATTAAAGTCAAAGGTGTAGGGTTCAGGATACGTTAGGGGCCTGTGCGATTTGAACAGGGTTTCCTTTATTTGTAAGGTTCTAAAGCATACGGGTTGCTCAAAGAAACTTTTCGGGGTGTTGGATAGTTTTGGCTTTGGTGTGGGGCCTTAATGTAGCCCTTTTCAAGGTTCTGCAAAAGCTCTATATGGCTTTGGGGTTCAGGGTTTGGGGCTTCCAGAGACTCCGAAACCACTGTTTACAGTTTACATCTCAAAAGTCTTGACGGATCCTGAAAACTACACTGACTACTTGGAGTAAGGGTTCAAGGGTTCTTAAAGGGCCCCTTAAAGGGATCTATAGGGCTCCTTAAAGGGATCTATGGGGTTTAGGGTTTAGGGGTCTACTTGGAGGGTCGGGGGACTTAGTAACTGGTTATTTTAGGGACTTATAAGTACCATAGCCATAACCCCAATTAGGGTCCCCTTTAGGGTACTTATAAGTCTACTTACTACCTACTTACTAAGTCCCCTGACCCTCCAAGTACACCTTAAATGATGGAGGGGACCTGTATGGGGTTCAATACTGATTTGGTACGAGTTCGCTTGTTACAAGTCTGAGTAAGCTCATGTGCTTGTACATTATCAGCCAGGGCTATCAGAGAGGCTACCAGTGTGTGTGTGTGTATATATATATATATCCATCCCTACGTTTACCTTACTCCTGCCCGCACTTCCGTGATACGATAAGTACGCACATCCCTGCCTAATGCACTCACATGTCGCAGACTTCTGACGCCCCATGAAGGCTATTATTACTGCGGCATCCTATAAAACGATGAAACATATCCTGATGAAGAGGAGATTGAAGAGCAGGAAGACGAGCAGGCAGCGGAGCAGGAGGAGCCGCAAGCACAGGCGAAATTAACATTTCTGTAATCTGCAAGGGTCAACACGGGGACACCCCGTGGAATTGTGTGGTGATGCGAGCGAGACGAGCAGCGTCCTCGTCCAGCCGAATTAGGCAGGCACCATCACGACCGCATGGTGCGAAGACTAGGGCCCAAAAAAAGCACATAAGCAAAAGTTAGGATAGGGATATCCCTATATAAATGCCTATGCTTATATGCTTTTTTGGGTCCCTAACAGATAGCCCTCACTCAATGATTGGATCTTGGACGCCACATCAACCGGAGGTGTCTCCACAGCACGAGTTGTTGAAACATTGTGCTAGAATCTTGATCCCTAACCCTTGAAAGCTCAACCCACAAACTAAACCCTAAACCTTAAATCCTAAATCCGAAACCCCTAAACCCTAAACCCTATAGATCCCTTACAGGAATCCTTCAGGATCCCTTTAAAGGAACCCTAAACTTTTTGGCAAGCGGCATCACATTTCGTATGGCGGAAGCCAGCGAAGATCTGCCAGAGGATGTCAGGCAGATCGGAAGCACCTCGGTTTTTGTTCCTCTTTTTTATGGGCTCCTTTCCGCCTGCAAGTACAGTTAGAACTCCTATACTAGGAGGAGCCTGTGGTTGGGACCTTTGCAGCTCGGGTTTAGGGTTTATGCTTTAGGAAGCACCTCGGTGGCTTGCGCCAGTAATTCTGTTAATGCAGGGGCCTTCATAATTTGAATAGGGGTTTTGAAGCGTTTTTTAACATAACTTATATACCTTTAATGCTATACTTGACTTTCTCACGCTTGTGTTCCGGTAGCAACTACCGGACCAGAGTTCGTGCAGGCCTCGTGCAATGCTACCAGAACGACGTCCTAGAAGGATAAGTTTGAGACTATCGCATCTTCAGTGTTTCCATGTTGTTTCTAAAAAAGCTCCTATAAGGTCTCCTATGTTATCTGCTCCTCCTATTCGCCAAGACCCCCCTGATGCGCCAAATGTTGTCTGGTCTGGGATTATACCCACGGATTAATCTTGTTTTGGCACACCCCTGCGGGGTTGCTTCAACGCTGAGAATAGGGTGTCCTAACCAGGGTCTCTCTCGCTAGCTTTACGGAATCGTTCTAAAAAGTGGGTGTGTGTGGAGTTTCTTTTCGAGCTGGGCTTTACGGTGCAGGGTTGATGGCTTTAGGCTGTAGGGTTACTTCCGCAAGTTACTTCCGCAACTGTCCCGTAAATGTCTGGCATGGTCAACTCTTTCCAACACCGCGACTTAGGTTGAGCAGGATACCAGCTGCACACCCGGCCCTGAAGTTTGAGTCCGTGATATGCCCTCAGCCAGCGTCTAGGCTACCATACCACATCAACAGCTTAGGGTCTGGGTTTCAGGTGATTTGCGAAGGCACCGCATCGCAGTTGCACTGCTGTGGTGTGAAGGCTTTGCATTTCACCTCGGTTTGGGCATACTTGGAGGCTCATGGGACTCAGTATGTATATAGCTAGAATCACCCTAACTGGGGTTATGACAACTAACTACCAGTGCAACTACCCTATTCATGTTATACCTACTGAGTCCCATGAACCTCTATGGAGGGTTTAGCAGTTGGGGATTGCCACCTCGGATTTCTGGCTCGGACGGTTTAGGGTTTAGGGTGGGGGAGGGGGTTTAGGGTGCGTTTATGTAGGGTTTAGGGTTTTTGGCAGGATAGGAGGGTACTAGGGCAGCCCTACTATAGAGCAGGCTCTAAATTAGGGAATCTGTTCTTCCGGTTTGTGCCATCTGTCGTTGTTTTCGTTCGGGTGCCTGTCTTTCTGGATAGGAAGCTGAGCACCCACAGTTTATCACCTGACATCATCTCATGGACACGATATCGTACTCTGCTGAACCACGCTGGGTTGCACTAGCAGTCACTAGCCGTCATGCACATGCACGCACAGTCACTGACATGTAAGACAATGTATGATGAATACGGAATTCTGTGTGTGCATGTGTGCATGTCTGGCACCGTGCATCCAAACGGATGCAATGGGTTTGCCAATGATGCTGGTCTCAGAAAACCAGCTGAAAAGTCTGCAACTTGTCAAAACACACACACACACACACACACACAAAGACACACACACACACACACACACACACACCCACGCACGCACGCACGCACGCACGCACGCACGCACGCACGCACGCACGCACGCACGCACGCACGCACGCACGCACGCACGCACGCACGCACGCACGCACACACACGCGCACACACACACACGCACATATACATATATGGATATATGTATATATGCATGTGTAGACAGATTTAGACACAGACACCATGTTTTGCTTTAGTCAACACGTACCACGAGCATGACATTAACAAGAACACGAAGAACAAAAGCAAACAACTGTACTTGTGTATATGTGTGTATATATGTACATGTGTGGTCTACGTCCTCAACACCTCGCACCGTTCGGCCAACATCCGTGCTAAAGAATATGTTCAAAGATTCAATATGTGATTTTGTGGGTTGGCCTCCTCTCCAGCTCCGAGAGAAGCAGCAAACTCGAGCGCTGGTGTTTTAGGAGTTTCGCGCTGAAGGTTTGCAGGCTGAGGACCAAACTGAATGTCTAATATAGGGGCCCAAATAATTCCCAACAAAAATTATTAGTGTAGTATAATTAATGAGCCCCAAAACCTTATTCTAATTATTAAGGCTCCTGCATCTAACGTGGATTCCTGACTCCTGAACTGAACTCAATATCGATCATGAATCATGAAACGACGATGCTTCGCAAGCTCATCGTACAAATCTCAGAGGACCTGCTGTAGTTTGTTTGACGACCTTAAAAGCACCAAAAACGAAGTCCAAAACCCTACACCAGGCCTTAAACCATAAACGCAACATCGAGCCACCGTTGAGAAGTCGAAGCACGGCACCCGGCGGTTGCCATCCTGGGCCGAAACCGCTCTTGGGTTCAGACTTGAGTTGCACCTCGAGGGATGACAGCGCTCGGGGTTGAGTGTCGGGCTTACTACAAAAGGACTTTGATAGTTAGAACAAGGTTTCGGGTATGTTTTCGTAATAACAGGGAGCCCTCCAAGCGAACAGTTTCGTCCTCATCGAGGTAGGTAAGTCGGGGTTACGATACACCATATAAAGATCAAAATCCGAAAGCCCCGAAAAAAGGACTGTGGGCACTAGCAAAGCTGCCATAGAGCACAGGCGAATAGCCCTACAACCCGAAACCGAGCCAACAAAGAGCTCTATCGGAAGGGGAAGGGAGGAGCAGGGAGGAAATCTACAGCATCGCGGTGTTCCCGCCTCCCAAGTTTTTTCAAACAAAATGCTAGATCTGAAACACCAAAATAGACTGTGAGATTGTGCGATCGCGACGTCGCGTCAGCTAGCCTGGGCAATTCGTAAAAGCCTGTCTGCACTCGTCCTCCTCGTACTACTACGAATTACTACCAGCACGGCTACCACGAACTCTAGCACCAGCAAAAGCACCCGGACCAGAACCAGGACAAGCACCACTGCAACGACGACGATGACTACTACTATTTGCTACTACTACTACTACTACTACTACTACTACTACTACTACTACTACTTCTCCCACTACTACTTCCTCTACTACTATTACATAACGACCTCAACCCCTCAAAACCCTAAACCCTAAAACCAGCCCCCCTTAAAGCAAATCCTGAACCGTTTAGGGTTCAACGTCGCCGACAGAAACCTTTACAGGAATCTCACCTTTCTCCCCTCAGTCCTCACAGCCTTGAAGGAAACATTGCAGGGAACCCTTAACCCTAACTACCCTCAAACCCTGAAGCCTAGCCGAAGCCTCGAAACCCTAAACGACCATTTTACAGTCGGGGTACCTCCGTATCTTCACATACCAGTGGATCCTCTGTGCCCGTGTTCGCCAGCGGTTGACCCGCTTCGTCCTCAGCTTTCATGGATTAATACATGTGTGTACACACACACATAGATATATATATATATATATATATATATATGTATACATGTGATTGGGCAAAAGAACTGATGTTTCTTACAAGGTACATTATGAAGCAGTGTAGCTATATTGTATACACATATATATATATATATATATATGTAAAAATAGATTTAGCAAGTTCTGCATACATATGTTTCTATACATATGCATATGTGTGTGAATGTGTAATCGCTGTTTGACTTAGTGCTATGTGTATACATGTTGATGCCTATGAGCCTGTGGTTATACATGTGTACATATATACACACCTTTGTATGTGTGTATGTAAGTATGTATGTGTGTGTATGCATGCATGCATGCATGTATGTATGTATGCATGCATGCAAGCATGTATGTATACATGTTTGTTTGTATGCGTACACACACACATGCATGCATGCTTGCATGGTATGCATATATGGATGTACGGATATATATATATATATATATGTATACATATATATATATATGTATATACATATACATATATATAGAGAGAGATATGTGTGTGTATGTATGTTTGTTTGTTTGTGGCATGTATGCATGTAGCAAGTGTGTATGTATGTACCTATGTATGCATGAATGCATGCACATGTATTCGTTTTGCCGTTGTTGTTGTTAATGCAGCCATTGCGACGGTTATTGCTATTGGTGGTGCTCGTGTTATTATTGTCTTTGTTGCTATACTTGAACTGTTGTAACTATTACTATTGTTGTTCTCGAAAGGGGGTTGGCTTAGGGACCGACCTAGGGCCGGCTAAGGGCTCGTATTTGCGGTATCCCCCGGGGGGTTAGGGGATCCCATGATCGGAGTATTTATATGGTTTCAAGCAGTGTTCTTTTGTGAGCTTGTGGTATGGACGCCTGAATGAATGCCATTTCTCTTTCTTAGGGTTCCTACTAGAGCTATACCTCGAACTCCGCTCTAACTATTATTAAGGCCGCTGTGTTTCTTACTCAACCTTATGACCTTATGTATACCCTACCTGGACCCTGCCCTGCTGGGGTTCCCTGTTCTGATTTCCTATATAAGTCCCTGACAAGATCGCTAGCTTGAGGTCCAGGTAAAGCCTAAACTAAGGGGTACTGCCTGGTATGTTGTGGTGTGTGGCATGCTGGATGGACGTCATCATTTGGAGCCGAAGGTTTAGGGCTAACGTTTGGGGACTAAGGTTTACGGATTCAGGTTTAGGGTGTGGGATTTTAGGCTAGGGTTTTGTTGACTTAGGGTTTGGGGTTTAGGATTTAGGTTCCCTAAACCCCCAGAGGGTGGCCGAGGTTCGCGAAGCACCAAATGCCGTGGCTCGTCCACGAGCTCGTCTGCGGCTTCTAAGGTCTGCCTGGGTGTCTTTAGAATTTTCCCTTAACCCTAAACCGTAAAACGGTAAGGGTTTAGAGACGGTTAGGTTTAGGGTTTAGGCGACAATTAAGGTTTAAAGTTGAAGGGTAACTGGGCTTGTATGGGGATTAGATTTCGAAAAGTACTTTTTCAACGAGCTGTGGTTTAGGGCTTAAGTGCAGGGTTTAGAACTTATAGTCCGGGGCTTTCAACTCCTGCAAAGATAGCTCGGGTGTCCACGCTCGTCGCTCCGGTGCCCACGATCCCTTAGAGGTTCATGGGACTTAGTAAATGGGGTTATAGTTAAGGTAAATATACTTATAACTAGTTATAAGCCCAGTTAAAGTACTTCTAACTGTAGTTACCAAGTCCCATGAACCTCCAAGTAGTCCCCGCCGCCACCCTTGCGCCCAGGACTATAATCGCGCCCGTGCCCCTTGCCTCAGTGGGATCGTGTGTTTTGGCCCTAACAATAACAGTCATGGTATCAAGACCGGCTAAACAACATAGAGGATCTATAGGGTTTAGGGGAATATTCCTATCCTGCTACAACTACAACTTGAGGTATCTTCCCTAATTAAGGGGTATTGCAGTCTCTATCAGACTCCTTGTATTAAACTTATCGAACCCTGTAAACGGAACCATGTAAAGAACCCCTATAGAACCCAAAACCGGGCTTTGGAGCAACCAGCGAGAAACAGTATACACTCTTATCTCATAATGGCTCCGTTCAGGCAGAGTACCAAACACAAGTATAACAGTATGGTACCCAAATATCAGATTCCTGTAGCCCCGTACCCTACACAACAGTATGCATTGAGCCCTTCCTTAGATTCTAAAATGCTTTACCCCAAACCGACACTTAAACACCTGAAGTTTGAGTATCCCTGAACCCTAAATCTAAAGACCTTACAGTAATAACCTGGAGGGGACTTAGCAAGTACAGATACAGACACCTTACTTGGGGCTATAGGTAGTTCGAAGTACAGCTACCTTATTATTTATAACACTAGTTACTATGTCCCATGACCCCTCAACTAGAGATCTCATCGTTTCCGAACCCTAACGCCGCAACCTTCTGAACCCTAAAGCCCGGAAATTCTAAAGCTGAGAGGCCCTAAACCCTAACCCACATCCTGCTGCCCAGTGTCCTCGCCAGCACCGTCACCAGCCTCGGCAATTCGAAGGTTTACGGTTTATAGGTTGTCTTTGTTGAGCTCCTTTTCTCCAGTGCCCCGAAAGGTCTGAGAAGCCAGGACGGCCAGGTTTATAGGGTTTGGGACTGGGGTTCTGGGTTTAGGTTTTAGGATCTTGGGTGTGGAGTTTACGTGTCGATCCCGGAAAGCTATCGTCAAAAGCTTAGACATTGAGGGCCAATTTAGGAAGCTTAGGGTAAGGCTGTAAGGTTTAGGGTATATCCAAAGCCCTTCTTTCAACCCTAAAACCCCTAAACTCTAAACTCCCCAAACCCTAAACCCCCTACACCCTAAACTCCTACTACACCCTAAACTCCTAAACGCCACCCAAGGCGCCAGGGGAGCACCAAGCTCAAACACTTGGGACCACGGACGCGTCGGCCATGCATCTCCTGACCTCTTGGCAGGTCCTGCAACAGTGAGTTCCATGTTAGGGAATGGTTCATTAAAGGGATCTAGAGGGCTCCTTAAAGGGACCTATAGGGCTCCTTATAGTGTTCCTTCTAGTTCGCTTCTCTATAGCCCTAAGGGTAACAAGGGCCCAATAGTTAGGTGGGAGAGCACATGATTATTGGGTACTGGGGCCCTTGGGGTATCAAAGGGGAAAGGGGGGGACACTTGATGGGGACCCCTACCCTATAATGGGCTATATAATGGGTATATAATAGCTATATTAAGGGTATATACCTAGGGGTCCTGATTAAGGGTCCCTCCTTTTCCCCTTTGAGGGTAGTTTCTTAGACGGTTCTTGTTCATAGGGTTCTCGGTTTAGGCTTTTGGAGTTTAGGGTCCTGATGGGCGGATTTTAATGTTAAAATCAGATTTCTCCATTCCGGTTTAGGGTTTAGGGTTAGTATTATGAAACAACTAATGGGGTGCTGCAAGGCTTCTACATTGAAGGTTGTATTCGGATTTCTCATGTTTCATAGAACCCTAACCCCCGAAACCTAACGCCTAATCAGTGTGCAGGGGTCCTGAAGGAGAGTTGTGGGGCGTTAGTTGAAGCTGTAAGGTAAAGGCTTGTAGGACTTGGGACGGTTAGGGGTAAGGGTTAAAGTTAAAGTTGAGAGCTATAGAGTTTATGTTATCGGGACTTGGGTTCCATGGTTTTCATACGCTTCAGAGTTCATGGATGGGTAATATGCAAGGAAAATTGAGCCCCGAGGGTCCTAGCTATAAGGGGATACCTACACGGACCAAGATACTTGAAGCTAAACAAGCCCTACAAAGTAGGTACTTAGGACCCTTCGGGAAATAGTCCAAAACCCGAAAAAAACAACCCTTATAGAACCATTTCGGGGGCCCTTTAAGGGAACCGTGTCGCGCATAACACTCTTTAGAGAACTTACAGAACTTACTACCCCAATAAGCCACAGACAAAAAGGCTAAACTTTCCGATTCCTACTAAACGATAAGAACCCAACAAGTTTCAAAGGTTAGGTATTGGGGATCTAGGAGAACCCTAAACAAACAGCAATGACCTATACTGAACTTAGAACCCCAGCAAAAATTATGATTTTAGCTGTTTCTTAGGGATTATATTAACCAAAAATTGAAAAATATTTCAAAGCACCCCTAACCCTAAACCCTAAACCCTTAAGAAAAGCCCACCTGATTTCTAAGTAGAGGACAGTCGTGCTCGTATTAAGCGCCGGCCTTCTAACGATCCTCGAGGCAAAGTTCGCGCACACGGAGATGTAGTTGCCACTTACCTCAGGGATTCGCGTTCAAGGTTTACCTGTGACCCCAAACCCTACAAAACAGTAGGTTATGATCCCTTACAGTAATTAGAAAATAGAACCCTTAAAACGGTAGATTTTTGGATCCACAGGTAGGGTCTTAGGGTTTAAGCGGTGTTTAAAAGTTAGGGTTTAGAGTTCGGGGCATAGGGTTCATGCGATCCAAACGCTTGCGTTTGGATACAGAGGAAACCAAGCAGTGCTGGGTTCGAGGGATTCGAAGTACCATCGTCTCACCCCCCTCAGGCTCCATGTACCTATCCAGTAGATACTTGAGCTTATAAGGGGGTCTCTTTATGAGTACTTCAAAGGCCGAAGTATGTACTGTAAAGGCACAAGAAGCCTTTCTGACCAAGGTTCTACACCTGGCACCAAAAACCTAAACCCTGTTCGTCGCTTGTCCTCTTGAGCTATTCAATGAAGAGCTGTAAGAAAATCGAAGTGGCATAGGGTGCGATGCACTACATGCATGTTGGGGCCTGTTCTGGAACAACCATACTAACACCAGTCGTCGAGCTGTTGATGCGATGCATAAAGATTTCGACAGCGAGCCGTAAACACCTGTAATAAACCCAGTAGCCCAGGCCATAGAGACCTACATAAGCCCGAAAGCGCTCGACCCTGAAACCTCAAGCCCTGTAATGCCTTGCCTTTATGAATAAAAGACCAACAAACCATATACTCTCCAATCTCGAACCTGCAGAGCGACCATATCAGTGGGGGCTCCAAGTACCTAATAATCATACTCCCCAAAATCCTAACCTACATAACTACTATCCTAAAACCGAATACTTAATTATTGGGTTCTTTGGACCCTTGGGGTTAGGACTGTAGTACCCCTTAACCCCCGATCCTTACAAAGCAATGCCCAGAGACTCCAGTACCCTAAATTGAGGAACATATCTTGAGTCATATTAGGGATCCTACTACAACTTAAGGTATACTTCTCAATTAAGGGGTTTGGGAGTCCTCTAACCCCTAAACCCTACAGATCCCGTATCGGAACCCCTGAAAGGAACCCTCAAGGATCCCTAGAGGAACCCTTTAGGATCCCTAGGGATATTGGAGTCTCTGGGTTCTGGGTCCTGGAGTCCCCAGGGCCTGTTGTTGCGACCCAAGACGAAGTCACTGCTAGCAAGGAAAGACACCAAGAATTAGGGTTCAGGTTTTTTTTTCTTAAGGGCCTCTTTTCGATCAGCAGACTGCGTCTCAAAAGCCCCTTTGGGTTCCGGATTTTAGGTTTAGGGCTTAGGGTTTAGAACCCGTTTCTACCAGGAACACAATAGAGCCCTCATGGTCTTTCAGGTAGTTTGGGAGGGAACTTATAGTGCTGATATCGGCAGGAACCCGTTGAAGGATAAAGTATAAACCCGAAACCCTAAACTCTAAACGCCTAGACCATAAACCGACAACTCTAGACCATATACTGCAGACACATGATTCTCGGAGGATGATGCAAAGTGGGAACCTTCAGGAAAGCGTCAGGTTCAAGCTGTCTCTACTTGCTAAACCTCGACCCTACACCCTAAAACCCCCATACACCCGATATCCCACACTCAAAACCCTGAAACCACACACACCCGAAACCCTGAGCCTCACCCTCAGGGTCCATGTACCCAAATAGTACAGACTTTGGCCTCAAAGTACCTATATAGGGACTACTTTAAAGGCCAAAGTATACTGTTTGACCCAGGCCCCAGTAATTCGGGCAAAGCGCGACTGGTTGTCTCGACGGCGTCCATTTTGGCGCTGGGCGCGCTCGAGCCCGGAAATGCACAGAAAGGCGTAGATCTTAGGGTTTAAGGGCTTTAAACCACAAACCCCGCTGGTGTTTAGGGCTTCGAGGTTTAGGGGTCCGGCAAGCTGATCACTTCGGCTTCAATGCTTCTTAGGCCACTTTCTTAAAGCACCCCCATAGCCCACCAGCGTAACGTAAAGGCCTTTGGGTGTAGGGTTTCGTGTTTAGGGTTTAAGGAGGCCTTTTTTCCATTTTAAGGGGTCCTATCAGGGTCAGGAAGAGGGCGATTGCAAGTCAGGGGTTAGTGTAGGAGCCCTAAACCCTAAACCCCTATCCGCTAAATATTAATTCGAGCAAGGTCTTCAGGTCTCTGATCGTATGTTTGCATATGCACTAGACTGGGATGTTGCGACACATTTTGTGGACCCTAATACCCTATAAGGCCCGAAACCCTATATTATTATAAACCCTACAAGCCTGGACCCGAAAACCTGAACCTAAAACCCTAAACCCCAAGCCTCAAAGTTCAGCTTTTGAGTTTGGGCGCTCGGACGTATGCTGGTAGGGCTGGGGGCTAACAAGCTCGGGTCGGGTAATGTAGGAACCTGATTCCGAAACCTTGGGCCTTCATTAGGGTTCCATGAATCCTACTATATTTGGGGTTATATGCCCAGGTTTTTTAATCAGGTTCCTGCATTACCCTTCCAAATCTGCAATACGATTCGACCTACCTTTCTGAAATCCTAGACCCCTTGAGCAACCACCCTTAGTAACTTAAACCCTCTTACAACAATCTAACTCCCAGAAAGGACCCTACTCTAATGCTCCTGGACCCTCGTAGTGAGATCCCAAACCTTAGGCCCCAAAGCCCAAACCCTCCCCCAGAGATCCCATGACCCTCTTTGGAGCCTTAAGGTAGAAGACAAGCCGAGGCTGCTTCCGCTGAACCGATGAACGACATGAAGTGCATGAACTCCCCTAAACCCTAAACCCCTAAACCCTAAACCCTGAACCGCTAAAGCCTAAACCCTACCAGCACCCCCCAGCGACCGGCCCGCCACAGCCGATAGCCCGTCCCCAAGACCCTGTGACCCAAACTTCGTTGGGTTTTGGTTTGTGGGGTTCTTTGAAGGGCTTCTAAGGGTTCCTGTACAGGTTGCTTTAAGGGTCCTATAAAGGTATCATAAGGGTTTTTTTTTTTTTGAGAGCTCTTTTGCGCCTGCACGAAGGTTCGGCCTACGCAAGCCTATTTAAGGCGAGCCAATTCAGCCCCCTTTCACAACTCCACTTGCAGGGAGCAAAAGCTACTAAAAGGCTGAACCCCTACCATCTCGGATAGAGCCATGCAAAAGCCAGGAGGCCGATTTGTCCTCCACCGGCTGTCTCGCCAACATGCTTAAAGCATTTGACGGCAACAGCAAAAGGCCACCCATGTTAGATGACTCACAGTCACATCCGGTGCTAACTAGCGTGGGAAACTCTCAAGTCGCATGGCACATCAACGGCTCAAACCGCATACTCACGACCATGGCAGCCTTCAAATATGATACGCAAAGTCAGCCTTCGCTCGTTCAGATCACGAAGGTTGCATTTGCAGTCTGTGCAAACCTTCACCCCTTCCATCGAGTTCACAGGCCTACCAGACCACCACTGCTCCCTTGCCACTCTTCCCGAGCTATACCAGTATTTGTCGCTGCGTCTTTTTGACACCCCGCTGTTGTGATCGGAGTGCCCACGATGAAACCACCAGGGACTCTTGCCCCCTGAAAAGGTCCTGGGCTTCTTGTTCATCCACTGTGTCTTTCCACCAGTACCTTTCGTCATTTGAGCTCCAGCGCGTGCCATCCAAGTCGTCAGGAACATCAGCACTGCTAGTCCGATCCTGCTCACCAGGTTCCAGCACAGCACTACTACTGCCAACCAGCATCTGGTCCATGGCCACATCCATGTCCGTGGGTGTTTCACACACATCGTCAACCGAGTCCACTAGCACCATTTGCTCGCATTCGGCATCCTTGCTCATGGCTGCCCTGTTGCGCCTTCCACGCCTTTTCTTCTTGTTTGTCTTCACCAAGCCCAGCTTAATCTCCGACTCAGCCTCCAACCCATGCCGTTCATCAATCCACTGCTGCAACTTATCCTCAAGCATACAGCATCGAATCGACAGCTGTCGAACAGCCCCATCTTGTGCAGCGACTTTTGTCTCGACCCGATCCAGACACTCTTCCCACTTCCTTTGAAGTTTCGCCATGTTCTCCGCCCCAGCCGCGCTGATCAGCTCCGACTGTTTTCGAAGGAGCTCACGCAACACACTCACATCCAGCCCAACCTGGCTCGCCGGGCTTCCCAGCCCTGGTGGCGCATCCGGTTCCATCCTTAAGGCAAGTGGAGCAGCGGGACCACGGGGCACACCTTGAGCCTTGAGCCAGGTTTAGGGCTTAAGGTTTAGGGCTCCATGTGCCCAAATAGAAAATACTTTGGCCAGATATAAATTCTTTGGGGCCAAAGTCTACACTATTTGGGTACATGGACCCTTTGGGAACTACTGTATGTTCTGGCGTTTTAAGGTTTGGCCTTAGCGATGCATCCCCCTCAGCTCTGTAACAAGTTGACCTGAGCTCTTGGAGATACCCCCTAAATACCGGCTAGACCATGCGTAAGAAAATACTGTCTGGGCACATGGATCCTTAGTTCGCCTTAGCTTTGTGGATCCACCCAAAGAATCGCACATGCGAGGCCCGAGTGTCACCGAAATATGTGGAATGGCTCTGTAAAAAACAGCTCAAACCCTATAAACCCTAAACCCCAAACCCTAAACCTCTAAACCCCAAAACCCTAAAATCTAAAACCCTGAACCCCAAACCCTGAATGCTTGCCATAACTGTCCTCAGAGGCCCAAAACAGAAACCAAAGACTCAAATATCCCTTCAGTACGGAATATACCTGCAATTATAGTAAGATCCCTAACATGGTTTAGAAGGAATATTCCTTAATTCAGGGATATTGGAGTCTCTGGGAACCCTGTAAACCCAAATCAACGCCCACAACCTCCTGTGAGCTCCCATAGAACCCCGAAATTGTATGTGAAAGTTCAAGGTATATACCATTTGGGCCCTAAACCCTAAACCCTAAACCCTAAGCCTAAGGCTACTAGTAAAACGCCGCACACCAGGGCCCCAAGTCAAAACATACCCTAAACCCTCAACCCTTAAACCCTAAACCCCAACCCATAAACCCTAATCCCTAAACCCTGAACCCTAAACCCTCAACCCTTAAACCCTAAACCCTAACCCCTAAACCTTGAACCCTAAACCCTAATCCCTAAACCCTGAACCCTAAACCCTGAACCCTTAAACCCTTTCGGTGCTCTGGCCCGGACGGTACTCAGGCTGGACGAGCTGCTCCGGCCTAGGGCACTGTCTTTTTTGAACGGCGTTAATGGTTGTTCTGTTTGTTGAGTTAACTTTGGTTTTAGCTTTCTTCAGTGTCGAATGTGGTTAATTGCAAGGATCCAGGTTAAGGGATTTGGTATTCGTTGAATTCAAGAGCTGTCATGTGCTGTCGCAGTTGTACAGGGTCTTGCCGTTTATTGTGTGTTGAGTTGTTCACGTGAAGAATCCAAGGGTAAAAGGAGGGACCCTTAATGAGGACCCCTAGATATATAGCCTTAATATAGCTAGTATATACCCATCATATAGCCCATTATAGGGTAGGGGTCCCCATTAGGGGTCCCTCCGTTTGCCCTTTGAGTTTAGGATGTTCGGAGTTGAGGACCAAGGGGGGCCCGAAACCCAAGACCGGGTTTAGGGTTTAGAGTTCAGGGGACCCTCAAACTCAAAGCCCTGGGCCCTGAAAACCCGGTGCTTAAACTTTCAAGCTTTAGATTTGTCGGATTCAGCGTTTACGGTTCACAGGGGTGGTAAAGGTTCAGGGATCCGGGTTTACGGTCAGGGTTCAAGGATTTAGGATTTAGGGTATGTGGTTTCGGGGCACAAGCTGGAGAGTCTTTGGCGTTTCGGGCTCGGGCATGGAAGGAACGGGTCCCGATTGCGCAACCCTACAGCTTACAGCGACATGCCCTCAATCCTCAGGACAGCAGCAATTGCGGTGAGTATAGGAAGCTAGACCCTAAACCTTAAAGCCTAACCCTAAACCGTTAGCAGAGTTAAAGGTGAGGAATCATAGGGACCCTTAGGTAAGGGGGAGGGGGACATGGGACTATACTTCCTTAAATAGGCCTTATTAGGTCCTTACTATGGGCATGAAGGCCCCCTACCCCCCCTCCCTCCCCCTACCCCCCCTAAGCGTCCCTACGGTTGATGATATAAATCCTGCATGACCCATAATAAGGAACAGACCATAATTCCCATAGTTTAGGGTCCTGAAGGTAATGCAGGATTTATATCATCAACAGTATGAAATAATGTTCTTGGATCTAGGTCCTTGAACCGTAAGCTGAGCAACCTTGAGCTGACAAGCTGAAGTACTTCAATGGGTCCCGGGACTTACGGTTGATGGTAAACATCCTGCATTACCCATGATAAGGAATATAAACCATGATTCCCACAGTTTAGGGTCCTTAAGGTAGTGCAGGATTTATATCATCAACAGTAGTACGGTCATAAGGTATAATGTAGGGGCCTTGATAATGAGATTAAAGTTTAGATTAAAGTTTTCGGGTATATAATAGTATACTTATGATACTAAAGAACCAGGAAAACCCTATTCTAATTGTTTAGGCCCCCCTATCCCCTATCAAGCAGCTTAATGAGGGTTAGAGCTAGCTACAGGAGGGGCCTGGATAGCTAGACAAGGACTGAAGTCGGTTCTAGCGATCTGTTACTGAAAAAAACGCTCTGATGATGAAAATGGTTGTTACTAGTGTTACGAACATGCATTTTACTAACTTACATGTGTGTTTTGCTTGCAGTAGTACCCCGAAACCCCAAGCCCGAACACCCCTAATCCCTAAACTCGAAAACCCCCAGACCCTAAACCCGAAAAACCCCTAAACGGCCAAACTCCAAAACCCCTAAACACTAAACCTGAAAACCCCTAAACCCGAAAACCCCTAAACCCCAAACCCGAAAACCCCTAAACCCTACTTTTGCAATGCAGTAAACCCTATAAAGTTGGAAAACAGGTTGAGGCCAAATACTGCTGGGATTCCCTATACATTACTCTTAAGGATTAAGGCTATTGAGTTTCCAACTTTTGGGCTTCTACTGTAGAAGGGAACCCTCCCACACCCCGAAGATCCGGGCTGGAGCTCTCAGAACTCATCTGCGGCAGGTCCTGCAGGGCTTTAGGGCTTTAGGGTTCCTTTGAGGGTTTATAATTCAACTTTCTTGAAGGCTTTAGGATTTTAAGGTTCCTTTAAGGGTTTATAATTCAGGGTTCCTTAAGGGTTTAGGATTTCAGGGTTCCTTTAAGGCTTTGGGCTTCAGGGTTCCTTCAGGGGCTTCAGGGCTGCTTCAGGGTTTGAGGGTTCAGGGTTCCTTTGAGGGTTTGGGCTTCAGGGTTGCTTCAGGGTTTAAGGGTTCAGGGTTCCTTTAAGGGTTTGGGCTTCAAGGTTCCTTTAAGGGTTTGGGCTTCAGGGTTCCTTTGGGTTCAGGTTTCCACGACGTAGGGGTTTAAAGTTTAGGGCTGTAGGGCTTGTAGGCTGTATAAGGCTAAGAGCTTAGGTTTTAGGGCTTTCGAGTCTGGGGTGTCGTAGGGATTGCTCTGGTGTAATTGTAGGTTTAGGGGGCTGTTGGCTGGTCCAGGTCGGCCTAGGGTCAGCATTTAGTGCTGCAATCTTAGGGCCTTAATGATTAGAAGAAGGTTTTTGAGCCCATTATGCTATAATATTAATAAGGAACCCCCAAACTGGTATAGGTAATTATGAAGGCCCCTATATGCCCCTGTACTACGGGCTTTGGGCGCCGGGGGGTTCGCAAGGGGGTTCAAGGTGTGGAGCTTTCGGGTCAGGGCACTGTCTGGTGAGTACCCAGAGACTCCAATATCCCATAATTAAGGAATATACCTTAAACCATATTAAGGATCCTACTATAATTTAAGGTATATTCCTTAATTAAGGGATATTGGAGTCTCTAGGTAGGAATTGTAGCGCCTTTGTTGGGGTTAGGGTTTAGCGTTTAGGGGGTGAGAATTTTGGGTTCAGGCTTAGGGTGTAAGGTTTAGGGTTTAGGGTAGCTGCTTTTCTGTCGATGATGGTCAAAGTGATGGAGATCGATTTGAAGACGAAGAAAAACAGACGACACCCGACGAAGTACTCATCACCATCGGCGGCCGAGCGTATGGCAATCGTCGTCGTCATGATAGTTCGTGCTGGTGCTAGTGCTAGTATCAGTACAGTACTAGTACTAGGACAACAACGACGAGGACATCAGCGACGACCTGGAACCTCAAACAGAATCGGGTCCTTCCGACTGCAAAACGGGCACGCTGGCGCCCCGACGCCATAAATTTCGCCCTGGAGGCGGAAGGCATCGAGATCCAGGTGAGGTCTCTAGGAGACAACATGGAGTCGGAGTAAAGGCTAAACCCTAAAACCTCAACCGTGGCACTCTTGACAACAGATCCCAAGACTTTAACATCTGCAGACCTTGGACTCACAAATCAGCCCTTATCCCTAAAATGCGCTCCCAAACCTCATGAAGTGCGCTTAAATCTTAGCTCTAAGAACTGGACTTCCTTACAATACATTTTACATATCCTGGACAACACACCTCAAACACCAATGAGTAGTTATCAAGCTGCAGTGCTCTGAGATCAGGGCTAAACGAAACTTGCTCTTGTCATCATTGCGGCAAGTAGTATGACAGTTGTCATGACTAAGACCGCTGCTGCTGAGCGAGCTTCTTCGGCCTCTCCTCGGCCGTGCCCTCGAGCGCCTTTGACATCTCCGCGATCTGCGTCTATTTCTCCGTGATCTTGCAGCCCTTAAACAACCCTAAACCTCCTCCAGCAGCAGGCCTTTCGCGGCCGTCTCACTTGCTATCGCAGTCGCCGGCATCGCCGCATGCTGGTCCTTCAGGTCTTGAGTGTCTCTGGCCCACCGGATGTGCACCTCCCTCAGCAGACGGACTGCACTGCCATGAACATCAAAAGAAAAGCTCGTCATGCTGATAAATACTGACTCCAACTTCAGCGTTGTACCTGAAGTGTCAGGCTGCCCTTGATTCGCATGGCAGCCTCGTCGATATCATCTTTACTATCAATCGAATCAACCTTCGACAAACCCAGAGAGGCTGCGAGGCTCATTATTCGGCTTATGTTCCCTTAAGAGTCCAAGTACCCAACTAGGGTTTCAAGGTCCAAAAACCATTCAGAATATGGATTTTGGGACGAAAGACCCTACTATTTGGGTACTTGGACCCTCTGGGTTCTTGAATTGAATTTACGGCAAAGCTGTAACCCTAAACCCTATGGCGACAATCTTAAACATAAGTCGCTTTAAAGCCTCGGGCACAGTCGATGCCTCTTTTGCTGCCTTCTGTGTGGCATCCGCTGATCTGCAGACACAACAACAAAGCGTACTGTCACGTCACTTCCTGATAAGCTGCAGCCTCCCTGCTTCCCTAAACCCTAAACCCTACACCCTAGAGGGTTTACAGCGTTTTTTTGTTTGGGGCTTTCGAGTTTCAGGGGTAGGGTCGAGGGTTCGGGAGGGGTTGGACTCGATCTCGAGACCCTGAACCCTAAACCCTGAACTGCAAACCCTAAACCCTTTTGGGCTTTGTAAAGGGTTGGGAGTCGCCATAAACTAAAAGAAAGGCTCCCCTACGATCTCCTGTAAGGGCTTCTTGAAAGGCTCCTTTAAGCTTTAGGGTTTAGGTTTTAGGGTTTAGGAATTCAGAACTTTGTAGTTCTGACAAATTATTTAATAACATCATTGGGAAAAACTACTATTATTAGTAATAATTAATTACCATTATTGTTATTATTGGATTTAGGGTTTAAGATCTCCTGTAAGGGCTTCTTGCCAGGGCTCCTTCAAGTTCTGCTAGACGGCTTTTTGAAGGTCTCTTGTGCGGGCTCCTTTTTGAACTCCGTTAAATTCTGCTAAGAGGATCCTTGAAAGCGTACTGTAGGGGCTTCTTGTTTAAAAGCCTCTACCGGGTCTTTAAGGGAGTTCTCCGGCAACGCGCCTGTGGCAGCGAGGGCCAAGGCTTCACCGAGACATCTAAGGTTTTAGTGTTTAGGGGTTGGGGTTTGGGGGGGTTGCGGATTGAGGGTTTGGGGTTTATAGGGTTTTGGGGTTAAGGCTTTAGTTGGGTTTCTTGGGCGTAGAGGCTAAGGGTTTTACGAAAGTGGCTTCAAGGACTTGCGAGGGTTAAGAAGGCTTCGTAAAAGCTTCATCCCTAGTATTGTCGATGTCCAGCCATTTTTTTAGGGGTCTTCAAGTCTCTGCGATAAGCCCTCTCTTCCGGCCTGTTTTGGCAAGCTCGCAGTTTGCAAGCTGAGCCCGTGGCAGCGTAAGTCGGCAGGATTCTTTGTCCAAAACATGGGCATTAAGGGCAAAAGGAGGGACCCTGAATTTCGGGCGCTTAGGGTTCCTTTAAAGGGATCTATAAGGGTGTAGGGTTTAGGGTTTAGGGGATAAAGAGGGACCCTTAATGGGGACCCCTACCCTATAATGGGCCATATCATGGGTATAGAATAGCTATATTAAGGTTCTATACCTAGGGGTCCTCATTAAGGGTTCCTCCTTTTACCCTTTGAACATGGCTTCACAAACCATAAACCTTAACCCCAAAACATTGCTTATTCCCTAGGCCTCTAAATATACAGCTTGTACCTACTTTGGCATTCAAAGTCGATAGAGCCCAGAGGCTCGCTCTCTCTCTCTCTCTCTCTCTCTCTCTCTCTCTCTCTCTCTCTCTCTCTCTCTCTCTCTCTCTCTCTCTCTCTCTTTCGATATCTATATATACACATAGTTATATATATATATATATAATTACATATGTATATATAAATATATACACATGTCAATATGGAATTACAGTAGGTCCCAAACGACCTTCCTTTTTAGGGTTTTAGGGACCTCAACAAATGGTAGTATGCGTGGAGCCTCTGGAGAGTGTACCTACTTGGGAGTTTCCGAAAATAGGGGACCCTAATATAGTACCCCAAATAGTAGGATCCTTATTATAAGGACCCCAAATAAGGTAACCCCCCAATTTTCGGAAACTCCCATTTGGAGATCCAGGGATTCAGCGGCCCGGGAGTTAAGAAACCGGGTAGAGCCACGGTGTGTGGCATTTGGACGGCTGTCAAATTGTTGGGTCCCTTTTTAGATACCTTTAATATTCGGTGCCGTACTATATTAGGGGCCCAAAGAGGGACAATACTTCTGACAACCACCCATTTGGGGTTTGGGGCTTAGGGTTTAGGCCGGTTTAGAGTTTATGGTTTGGGGTTTACGGTTTGGGGCTTAGGGTTTGCAGCGCACCTTGCAGCAGCTCCGAGTGGCTAAAGGGCTAAAGAGAAGCCTTGTTTAGGGTTTAATAGGACGTAGGGTTTAGGGGCTGCCTTTGCAAACTCCAAAGTCAGCTAGGACCAAGCAGCAATTGACACACGACAGTTTCGGAATCTACAACCTTTCGCTATTTGATACCTATACTGAACTTAGAACCCTAGCAAAGATTATAATTTTAGATGTCTCTTAGGGATTATAATAACCCAAAATTAAAAACTATTTCTAAGTACCCCTAACATACTGGTTGCCTCCAGGACTTGTGGATGTAATGCACAGGTTTGGGCTCACAGGGTTTACGTGGCAGACCTTCCCGGCCAAGATTTTATACTTGTGGATACATGATTCATGTAGTTTTCTTCACTTACGGTATCCGCATGGGAAAGCCCTAACCAAACACATCCACCAATTCGGCCCCGTATACAGCAACCACATCCCTCATGTATGCCACGTAACTTTGCTTACAAGGACTCATGATCCTAATTTTTATGATATTACCTTACTTTACTCTGAGGCTCTAAGGCCAGGCTACAGCCTGTTCTCGCAGCTCTATGCACAAGGTTTTGCCTGTGGATAATGAAACGTAGTGTTTAAAGGGAAAGACCTGCTTTTTGTAGGGTTTGGGGCTACAGGTGGGCGTTGTCGTTAATGGTTCGGGGAGAACCCCTTGCACATGATAAACCCTGAAACCTGCATCCCTGAACCCTTAGTTAAAGAGCTTACTTCAGCAATCACTAAAGTAGCATTGCGAACTCAATTCTACCAGGACCCGCGTTCGGACTGTCTTGCAAACTCGAAAATTCATCAAAGTCATCCAAACCCATGCTGTTTTAGGGGTTAAACCCTATAGTCATAACCTACTATTTTGTAGGGTTTTGGGATACTGGTAAGCCCCAGCCAGTATAACTAAACCCTGACCCCTAAACCGCGAATACGGGTTAGGGGTGTGGGGCTTAATGCTGGAGTAACCGAGCAGGTTTGCTTTTTTTCCAGCTGATCCTAGTTGCTGAGTTCATAGGTCCAAAAAATGTACGGTTGGGGCCTTAATTATTAGAATGGGGTCTTGGGGTCCTTTATGATATGGTTATAATTAGGAACCATAAGGAACAATATAGTTAATTGTTTAAGCTTCTATAATACACTGTCAGTTCTGTAAGGGGCTATACTATACCAAAACGTGTAGAGTGTACTCACGCAGCTACTACAGGTGATGCTTTACAGCACTACCCTACTTGTCCAGCATTTTGGGGAACTTAAGGTTGATGTATATAGGAATTTCATTAGCAAATTTCCAAAATTAGGGAAACCTTATTTTGGGGTCCTTATAGTAAGGATCCTGCTATATAGGGTACTGTATCACAGTCCCATATTCTCGGAAACTCCCTGAAAGGGATTATAATACCCCGTAGAAGGTTACAGGTTTCCTGCTCTACCACAACGACTACCGTCTCCGCATTACTCAAGGTGAGAATGTTCTGTCGCCGACAGAGGGCTGGGTTCAAGCACTGCGGGAGGCTCGTAACTGCTCCTGGACAGAATTGCTGTCACCACCACAGCCAGGAGAGCTCCAGGTCACGACAGATCCATCGCCGAGAATGGCAGCAAAAGCGCCGTAAGAGCCGCGACAGGCTTGAATCTGCTGCACAGTCTTCAGCTGCTTCTCCACAGCATTGCTGTCACCTCCGTAGGAAGACATACCCCAGGTCACGACGGATCCATCGTCAAGAATAGCAGCAAAAGCCCCTGGAGAGGACTGGATCTGCTTTACATTCTTCAGCCGATCCTGCACGCTGCTGCTATCGCCACCATAGTAAGCATCACCCCAAGCAACGACAACTCCGTCTGCGCGCACGGCGGCGAAAGCGCTTCCAGAGGTTTGGATCTGCTGCACATCTGTCAGATAATCCTGCACGGCACTGCTGTCACCACCAAAGTCAGCATCACCCCAGGTAATGACGGAGCCGTCAGTAAGAATGGCAGCAAACGCGTGGGTAGAGGCTTGGATCTGCTGCACGTTTTGCAGCGCATCCTGAACGGCACTACAGTCACCACCATGGTCAGCGTTGCCCCAGGCGACGACTGAGCCATCGCCCAGAATTGCAGCAAAAGCGTAGCGAGAGGATTGGATCTGCTGCACATTCTTCAGCTGATCCTGTACGGTGCTACTGTCAGCACCATAGAAAACATCGCCCCAGGTCACGACATCTCCGTCACCAACAATGGCAGCAAAAGCACCGCCGGTGGCTTGAACTTGCTGCACGTTCTTCAGCTGATCCTGCACCCCACTGCTGTCCCCGCCGCCGAGATAATAACCCCAGGTCACGACAGATCCATCAGCAAGAATGGCAGCAAAAGCACCGCTAGAGGCTTGGACCTGCTGCACGTTCTTCAACTGATCCTGCACTCCACTACTGTCGCCACCGAAGTCAGCTGCACCCCAAGTGATGACAGATCCATCGCCACGAACGGCAGCAAAAGCAGTGCCGCTGGCTTGGATCTGCTGCACGTTTGTCAGTTGATCCTGCACGGCGCTGCTGTCACCAGCACAGCGAGCATCCCCCCAGGTCACGACCGATCCATCGTCAAGAACGGCAACAAAAGCACCCATAGTGGCTTGAATCTGCTGCACATTCTTGAGCTGTTCCTGCACAGCACTACTATCACCGCCGTGGTCAGAACTACCCCAAGTCACGATGGATCCATCCCCGACGCTGGCAGCAAAAGCACGTGCAGAGGCTTGGATCTGAATATGGCTTATGTGCAAGGTTAGCACGTCACCGTTCTGCACCCCACAGTCCGCGATTTTTTCACTTGCAACCAGAAACCTTCCAGCTGCGTCCACAAGCCGCCCTGTTTCTGCTCCCAGCGCTTTCTGCGACCGAAGCGCTAACGTCCGCACTTCCTCGTCAAAGCCTGCGCTCAAAGTAGCTGTCTTGCCACTGAGCAGTCCAACGTCCAGGGTAATCGACATTGGGACACCGGACACGGAAAGGTTCTGGTGTCGGTTCTTCAACGCCAAAGAAGCATTCACAGCATAAATAGGGTTAAGACAGGATTTAACCACTGGATTGTCTTCAGGCATTTGGTCTCTGCATCTGTATCATACCTGGGCAGTCTGCAAATGCTGGACACACCGTTACTGTGCTGGGAGTCTGCCGTTGTTCATTGCGGCGTGTGCAGCTTGAGGACATGAAATCGGAACGGTGCCATCTCAACCAGACGACTGTTTCATAAGAAAACACAGAATTACGTCGCGCAGCTCTTAGCACCAGCAATGTGCGCCCTAACCCCTGTAGATAATAGCATACAACAAACTCCGAACAAACTATTCTTTATGTATGATACATATATTAGGTACTGCCCCCATACAGTAAGAGTCAGCAATAGGGCTACTACTAAGCTCCTAATATATCTGTATTATGAATATTATTCAACTATTACTGAGTGGGGGCCGTACCCAATATATATATATATATATATATATATATATATATATTTTTTTTTTTTCATGGCAGCCGTCGCAGTCTGATCTTCCTCAGCTCCTGGTTGCCGATCGGAGTGCAGCGGTTTAGGGGTTTTTTGGACTCTAAGGGTCTAGGGTTTAGGGTACTTTGAAGGGTTTAGGTTTACCCTAAGGCTCAAAATAGCCCAAAAGCCTTATATAGTATGGTCTTCGGGCCCAAAAGCCTTAAAATATGAGTCCTTAGAGCCTAAGGGTTAGGGCTTTGGGATTTCAGGGCCAGTTTGGGGGTTCAGGGTTTCATGTTGGCGCTACGGGGGGCGGGTGGGATTCTGTTTCCTGTTCCGGTTAGTTTTGGGGGGTTTGGGGTTTGATGTTCGGGCCATTAGGCGGGTTGGGTCGTGCTTCCTTCTCAGATCTGCTGAACCCTAAACCCTCCACCATACATTCAGAGTTCGTCAAGCCTAAACAAAAAGTCCTTAAAACCAGGACCAAACATCCTGAAATCGTGAACCTTAAACCCTTGAACACTGAGCCCTGTCTTAGTAGCCCTTATAGAACCAGTTGAAGGAGCCCTAAGAAACCCTAAATCCTGATACAGGAACCGTAAACCCTCAACCGTAAACCCTATACCCTAAGCCTAAATCCTAAACCCTCAAACCCTATAGATTCCTTGTAGACCCCCGAAAAGAAACCCCTATAGATTCCTTTAAAGGAACTCCTCCCCTCCTGCAGGAGTCGGTGCTTGGACGGCAGGCTCCGGAGACATCCGAAGCGATGGCTTTCGACTGCCTTCCCACAGAATCCGATATCCCTTTAGGATGTACTACCTAGGGCTCCTTCCAAGGGATCCTTCAGGGTTCTTTTAAGTGATCTATGGGGTTACGGGTTTAAGATACTCAGAGACTCCAATCTCCGATAGTTAAGGAATGTACCTTGGATCAGGTCTGGGAGCCTCCTTGAAGGTTCATGGGACTTAGTAATCGGGGTTATAAATAAGGTAACCATACTTATAATTACTTATAACGCCACTTAAGGTACTTATAACCTTACTTACTAAGTCCCATGATCCTCCAAGTATTACTGTATAGTTCAAGGGTATATTCCTGAATTCAGGGATATTGGAGTCTCTGGCAGGGTTCTTACTTTGCCAGTATCCTACCTACAGTCACCATGGCAGTTCCTGTTTCAGGTTACCTTGTAGCATCTTATACATCTATATATGCACATGTATAGAACTCCTGGTCGAGCCACCATGGAGACTATAGGTTGGGGAGATAAAGGTTAACCTTTGGGGTTGAACGGAAGTATAGTACGTTCTGCTCTGGGCCCTTAGGGGCTTTTGAGCTTAGGGGGTTCAGGGTAGTGGTTGAGGGTTCCGGGTTTACGGGTTTTCGGTTTAATTTATTTAAGGAAGCGTAAGTTTTGTCCGTGTAGGGCAGTTACATTACGTTGTTCAGAGTTCGGTGCCAAGTTTGAGTGTGCCAGGGTAGTGCGGGGCTTGATTTGACCACAGGGTGCTTGCAAACGGAAGACGGAAAGCGATTGCATCTAAAAGCACCCCAAACCCATCCAAACCCTGCAATTGTATCAATAATTGTATCAACCAAGAACCTTGCATGCTGACCCTTAACCCAAGAAGCCTCCCAGAGCTACTTCAGGATGGGGATCTCGGGTTGCTCCCTTGAGGGCTACTAGTGGGGTTGCTACTTTATGAGCTACTGCTATGAGTACAATAAGGACTACGATTAGGGTCACTATAACCGTTATCATCGGCAACAGCATTATCAGCATCATCTTCATAAATCACCATCACCATCATCAGCAGCATGCACAACACCGAAAAAACATCGATGCTTTCATCATCATCATCATCATCATCATCACAAACCATGGTCAGCATGACCGTGTGAACCGACCAGCATACTCACGCTCTCTTAGCTATGCAGACTGTTGTCAAACACAACCGCAAGTCACATCATCCAGCTGTTACCCTGGCACCTTGGGGGCGGAATCGTGCTTGAGTGAAAACCATGCCTTATCTGAAGGACGCTTTGGTTGTGACATTAACAGCAACACGCACTGTTGAAGGCGCCAAAAGCGTTATGCAAGAAACCCGGCCTCAAGCTTCACCCCACAAGCCAAATCGTAAAGGACAGGTGACACAGGCTCACTCTTTCCTAGACTGCGCCCTATGCCCTAAACCTTAAACCCTTGTGTGTATGGTTAGGGAGTGGCACAATCCCACGACCAAGCGAAGAGAAGAAAACCAGGGTAAAAGGACGGATAGCTTATGAAAATGAAACCCCATGGCACATGTGGGTCCTCGTATATAAACCCTGTACAGACACACTGCAATACAGTGGTTATCCAGCCCTGCAAAACCCTCGCGGACCCGTGAAGCGCTTGCAACAACCTCATAAATTATATCCACACCCAATATATTCTGCCAAAACCCCCAAAAGGAGACCCTTCCACAGGACCCTACACCTCGAGAATTTGGGCCTGTGCCGACGCTTCGTCTCGCCATGGGGACAGGGGCCTTGGCAATGGCTTCGAACTTAGTACTGGTTTCGCTGTTTATTTTGGGGTTTTGGCGTGTAGGGCTTTGTGAGTCAGGGTTCGGGCTATTACGACCTATTACTATTCCGCTGGCGCCCCAAAGCCTATCAGTGTTTAGTGAGAAAGGTTTCAATGTTCTCCTTCTGCTGCTAGTACCCCCACCACCGTCACTGCCACCATCGCCACAACTACTCGGGCCTTGCCTGAACCTGGAGCAAGCTCTGAAAGGTTCAAGGTGTAGGGCTTTGGGGTTCACAGTTTGGTTTAAAGAAAACGGAAACCATTCAATCCACTGTGCGCGTGTAATCCTGACAGAACTCCTTCTTTCAACACCCATACCCTAAAGCTCGGCACCCTAAAACACCAAAAGTCCTGTCACAACTTTCAACCGTCTAAAAAATCCGTGGAGGATTCCGAACTGACGAGGATTCCGAAATCCAAATCCGTGAACACAGAACACCCGCAACTTCTCTGGCTGCCCAAGTGTCCGCAGGCGCTGCGCCAGAGCGGCTCCTACCCAACGGTTCGAGGTTTAGGGCTTAGGGTGGCGGGTTTGGGGGCTACGGTTTTGGGTTTGGGGGTTAGAATTTCCGTGGCGGAACCGGGAACTTCGGACTCAAAGGTCGTCTTGTCAAAAAAGTCGAAGTAAGTTGAATAGCAAGGAAACCAAGAATGACAGCAGCGTTGCCTATCTATCCAAGTGTCTATCTTTCTGCTTGTGTATCTACCTATAGATCTATCTGCCTGTTTATCATCTGTCCATCTACCAACCAACCAACCAATCATTCGTTCCTCAACCGGTCCATCAAGCAATCGGGTCAGATCAAAATCAAATTAAAATTCAAAATCCTATCGTCCAATCAAGCAACCAATCATTCAATCAAGCAACCAATCAATCAAGCAATCAACCAAACAATCAAGCAATCAGTCAGTCAATAAATCAAGCAAGCAAGCAAGCAGCTTGCTGTTTGACTATGGGCCTATCTATCTTTGCATCATGCTATACATGCATGCAGGTGCATATGTGATATTTGTACACATGCATATACACATGTACTTATATTACATATGTATACATACATTTATAGATATTCTACCTCCTAAACCCTACCTCCAAGCCTCCTGCGACTTTACTCGAACACAAGTCTTGTAATTATCCCACAACCGTTGAAACCTAGATAAAGCACTAGGTATTGTATGAGGACCTCTGTATACTACAACTATAGCATAAAACTGCTAAGCCGAAAAACCTGGAATACCTCTGCGTTGCTGAGCGCCAAGGCACCGGGATGGGGTGCAAGGTTAAGGATTTAGGGTTTGCAGAAACAGATGCTCATGATGTTAATTACACCGGGGGATGCAAGCCAGCGCTTTTCCTTCTATGCCACGCACGTCCTGCTGAGTTAAACTTCTGGCGCTTCCTCTGCGTGTGGCAACGGCTTCTGAACACTATTCACTACGCAACGTGATATTGACCTAGGCCGGCAGGTCAGCACAACACGCTCTGCACAAGCCTGAGCACGTGCTATGCTTCTAGCCCTTGCGTGCAAGGTGCCTTGCGTACACATTGTCATTCCCCAGCATTTTTCAGGATCATGCCACAATTGTCTACCAGCCATGCACTTGAACACGAAACTACATTCATGCTCACGCAAGCCTAGCGTGAGCGATCTTCCTTCTTTCTGTCTGAACGACGCATTCATCAGCAGCTGCAACATCGTTGTTGGAGTCCTCGATCACACATGGTCCGAAGTCTGCTATGTCGGTATTCTGTCCGCACGTGTAGATAGTAGTCTGTCGAAGAGGCGGATGTTCTGGTTCTGCAAGTAGAGCTCGCGAAACAAGAAGAACTTGTACTGCTTTGGGCGGTAGGCACGCTCCGGGAGCGAGCCCCAGTCTCTCCCAAACCTGGCGGTCTTTTTGCAGACTTTCTTGTAGTTTCGCGTACTCGCCCAACCGGCAGCGGCTATCCCGAGGGCACCGCGGGAGGAATGGTGCTGGCTTCCGGAGAAAACAGAGCACCAGGCAGATGTCGCGCACGCGTCACTGGTGTCGTTGTTGGACGGATACGCTGCTGCACGTCCCTCGCGCAGTGCTCGATGTACTCCTTGAGTATCCCTGGGCCCCATCTCGGACATTATCATGAAGGACATAAGTATCATGTTAACGCGGGCAATGGGGTCCCCGAAATCGCTGCCCTTGATCTTGATCTGGCCGACGTTGTTCCATAGGACACGATACCTTGGCAGACACGAAGGAATTGCACAGTCTTCTTGACAGCCCAGGGGCCAGGTCGGCACACTGGAATGTAAGCATGACCGGAACAAGGCCTCAACGCACGGTTAATGGCGCTCTTCTCCGAAAAGTGGAAAATTCGACAACGTTCATGGACCTGTCCTGGCGGCTGTCCAGTATCAATCCCATCGTAGTTCGTTTGGGAAGGGCTTGAGAGACTTCTAACGTAAGTGGAATTTGATCGGATTCAGAGAGCTGCATTTGCTCGCCAATGCGTGCGAAGCCACCGAACTCGGGGACATTGGCGTGCACGTCGAACAGAAGTGTGGTGACCGTGGCCCCGTCTGGACGGCGGCATGTCTCCCGAAGAAACTGATTTAACGTGACGCGGTCTCATTGTCCTCGCCCACCTCGTCCTTCTGGTCTTCAATCGCGAAGACGACGCGCCTTGTAGTTCCGCTGCACCTTAGCCTTTTTCAGCATGTCCAGCATATTCCAGCATCTTTATTGCTCGAGGTCAAAAACCATTCGCCTTCCATTCCTGTGCTAAGACCGAGTTGATCTGGATGTTGTACACCATGACCTGCCGCGCATTGAGGCTTGTTCTGGACGGGTGGATTTCAAAGGAACTGTTCTCTATGCCAATTTTTCAATCCAGATCTCAATGCGCCAGGCTGTGGAACCGAGATCCAAGATTCAAGAGTCCTGGGCATCTTATCCATGTTTGTGTGTGTGTGTGTGCATGGGTACTGACGTGCGGTAGCATACATGTATACGGACAGGCTTCGAGGTAGGTTTTCCTGTCAGGGAAAACCATATGCATGTACATATATATATATACACATATCATATATATATATATATATATATATATATATATATACATATATACATATATACACACATACATACTTGTATGTATATGAAACTGTGCATAGTACAGATATATGCATGTGAACATACACACACGTTCTTCCCTTGTCAATCTCATCATCGTGGACTGTTTCATGTATAAATAACGTAAGTTGCACTTGTCAATCGGCGGTCTCGGGTTGAGGTTTACGGGTTTAGGGTTCAGAGTACAGGGTTTGGGGTTCTTGGTGGAAAGTACAGGGGATTGATTTGTTGCAAGAAGCATGCTTCAAGGGCTTCTGTAAGGGTTCTTTTGGGTTATATACTGCAAGGGCTGGTATACAGCTTTAGGTTAGGGGGGCTGAATATGCCTTGATAGTTAGGGTTTAAGGGTTTAAGGGTTTAGGGGATGGGTAGTTCACTAAACTGGACTCCCTTTTTAGTCCCCAAAGTCGTACGGCACCCTTGTAAACGGACCCCAAAAAGGACCCTCATTTAGAGAACTACCCCAGTAGCTCTCGTTGGAGAGCTTAAGTAAGGTCCTGGGGTTCCAGTGCACTTTCCTGTGAAAGGGTTGCTGTAAGTGCTCCTACAACGATTTGGGGTAGTCTAGTGCATATTTGGGACTTTAGATCGGGTTCATGCAGCTGTACACACACCCAAACCCGCGAACCGGTTCCCTGTAGCTGAGTTGAAGCTTGTACTTACAAGCATCAATCGAGCCTGAATCTTGAAGTCCTATCCGTCCTATCCCGCGACCCGAGATAAAGGCCCACGAGTCAGCGCATGTAGCTTTTGTTAACATACCCAGAGGGTCCAAGTACCCGAATAGCAGGGTTTTAGGTCCCAAAACCAATCCTCTGAATGGTTTTTGGACCTGGAAACCCTACTATTTGGGTACTTGGACCCTTAGGGATAAACACTGCATGACGTCAGCCCCCGCAAGGCGCACAGTAGGGATCTTGTGCGCTTCCCCACAGCGTCGATTGATTCAGACCTCGCCTTTGCGGAAACAAATGGGAGTTTCCGAAAAGGGGGGGGGACCTTAATATAGTACCCTATATGGTAGGATCCTTGTTATAAGGACCCTGAACAAGGTACCCCTAATTTTCGGAACCCCCCAAATCTCAGAATTTGTGTTTCGGCTTCAGGCTGACAGGTTCAGGCCTGCAAGACACGGATCCTAAGTATCTATGCTGCGGATATGTACACACACAAGAACAACGGTTCCTAACAATATGGAAACCCCTACAACCTGAAATGCGAACCCCTATGAACAAACCACCGAGCACGTTACAACCCCATAACCCCCACAGAGAGTCCTAGCCCCTAAACCCGCTACAGCTGCCTAAACCCTAGAACCCCCAAACCCTAAACCTCGACAGCGCCTCGCCGGCGAAACGGCAGCCGCCTCCGGATGCAGCTCCGCCTGCACTTCCGAGGAAGTTGTGCTTTTAGGGTTTGGGTTTGGTTTTGGGGGCTTTAGGGATTGCATTTTCGAGCCTTATTGGCATTGGGTGGCGGAGTGTTTGACTTTGGTCTTTTAGGTTTGTGCGTTCAGGGGATCGGGTGTGAAGCGCTACAAACCTACTGCAGCTCAGGTTACCACTACCACTACCTCCGCCAGTGCCACTGTGACGACGATTACGACTACTGCTACGAGCCACCACTGCTAGCACTCCTGCCAATACCGCGCTTCTAGTCCTTGTTGCTGCTATGATGAGTCTACTACGGCTGCTTCCAAGCGCCTTTACCCGCTGCCACTGCCCGCGATGTACGAAGGAAGGCTTGTATGAGTAACGATACAAACGTGCACACACACACGCACACACACACTCTCTAAACCCTGAGCCCCCAAACCCTAAATCCGTAAATCCGCAACCCAAAATCCGAAGCCCGAAACCCTAAAGCCCTAAACCCCTGAACCCTAAGAAGCCGCCATCTAGGTCTCTCGGTTTAGGGTTTAGGGTTTAGGGTTTAGGGTTTAGGGTTTAGGGCTTAGGGTTTAGGGCATGTTTTCCATCAGCTGCACCGGCTTGTCTCTCCCAGGCGCGTCTCACCTGACATGTTTTCAGACTCGGTGCCTCAGAACCTCTAAGCCCTGAAGCTCAAACGCCAAACCCCTAAACCCTAAACCCGAAACTCCCAAAAAGCACCGAAGCTTGTTGGGAGCTCAGAGCCTTTATGGTTAAGGATCTGCGCTTGTATAAGGCTTTTGCTCAAAGTCCTTGTGAGAGGCTTAAGGGTGAAGGGTTTAGGGTGGTTTAGGCCACAGGGTTTAGTGGCTTAGGGATTACCTGTATCACCAAACCCTACAAAATAGTAGGTCATGACCCCTTAATTAGAGGGTAGAACCCTTAAAACGGTAGGGTTTCGGATCCCCAGGTAAACCCTTAACCCTAAACCCCGAAACCCTATGGATCCCTTATAGGAGCCCTTTAAGGAAACCCTTATAGACCCCACTTTAAAGGGTTCAGGGTGGTTTATAAGGGTTTAGGGCGGTTTAGGCTTTATCCTTTCATCACAGCATTGCTCTGAGTCTGAGGCCTCGGGTTTCGGGCGCCTGAAACCTGATACCGAAAGTGCTATGCCTATAGATCCCAAACCTCTTAAACCCTACTTGGAGGTTCATGGGATTTAGTAAGTACAGTTATAAGTACCCTAGTTGGGATCATAAGTACATATATATATATATGTAAGTGTAGTTGCCTGAATTATCACCCTAGTTACTCCAAATCCCCTTTAGAAGCTCCTCGGAGCTCGAACCCCGCGAGGCGGGCTTGGCTGTTTCGCAAACTGTTCTATCTTGTGATCGTGCAGCAGCTCGGGACAAAAAAAAGGAATCAGTGCCTTGTCTGGGGTTCTAGTTGAGGAAGTGAGTGCAGTTACGTTGCTAATGACCCTAGCTACTAAGTCCCATGACCCTTCCTGTGACTCCAAACCCTACAAAATAGTAGGTTATGACCCCTTAGTTAGAGGGCCGGGCCGAACCCCTAAAACAGTAGGTTTTTGGCCCTATAGGGAACTCCAGAAAGTTGGAATATGGGTTCATGGTAGGATACCCTATCATTTACCATAAAAAGGTTAGGAGAATCATATTCCAACTTTCTGGCTTTTACCTTAAACCCTAAACCCTAAACCGATTTTTGGATCCACAGGTAAGTCCCATGAAACTTTCAGCAACCCAGGGTCCGGGAACATGGCGTGGAGCCAAGAAGATTAATACTTAATAATTAGAATAAGGTTCCTTTAAAGGGTTCCTTTAAAGAGGTCTAAGAAGTTTAATTACTATGAGTGGTGTTATGGAGGTTTAGTGTAGGGGCCTTAATAATGTCACTAGGGTTTTGGGACCCATTATACTATAACTATAGTAAGGAACCCCCAAAATAGTATTGTTCATTGTTGAGGGCCCTAGATTAAGAGTTGGGGACGGGCTTGGGGTTTTTCGTTGGGTATTGCAAGGTTCCCTCTCAAGGGCACTATATGTTGGGTACTGCCACCCCCCCCCCCGTGTAAGTGTCTATATTTTTAGGGGTCATACTAAATGCTCTCTCTCTCTCTCTCTATATATATATAGATATATAGATATATACAACTCGATTTCTTAGTCATAAATACTATCCAACTGCTACAGAGTGGGGGGGGCGGTACCGAATCTACAGGGCTTTGAAGAACTCTGAAGAAACCCGGGGTTGATCCAAGTACACCATAGGGATCCTTAGGGGTGTAGGGGGGAGGGGTGTAGGGGACTATATTTCCTTAAATAGGCCTTATTAGTCCTTATTATGGGCCTTAAGGCCCCCTACCCCCCCTCCCCCTACACCCCTAAGGATCCCTATGAGTACACCAAGTTCAAACTGAATGCGCCAGCATACTCTAGGGATTTGGAACATGACTAGCTGCTTCGTAGTATATGCTGTGGGCTATTTGTTCAAACTAGATCAATATAGGTCCCAAAATAGAATTTCGCCTATGGTAGCTCAATCCCCTATCCCCCTAAACTCTTCAAAACCCATTCCAAAAGCACGTCATGCTTTTGAGGTCTGCCCATCCGATCGAAACAACCGCAGCCGCCATAAGTACGATACCCACAGGCTCCAATATCTCTTAATTAAGGAAACCTTCAGGTTCCTTTTAAGGGAGGATCTATAGTGAACCTCGGAAAGTTGGAACATGGATTTAGGATGATTCATGCTGGGATTCCCTATACTTTACTTTAAGGGCATGAGGCTAATGATGTTCCAACTTTCTGGCTTCTACTGTATAGGGTTCAAGGTACCCCGAGACCCCAATATCCTTTAGTTGATACCTGAAATTAGAGCAGGCTGAGCAGGGTCCCTAATATGATTAAGTGATAGTATGCTCCCTAATTAAGGGAGAATGGAGTCTCCGGGTGCATGGGGCTGACTAATTTGAAGAAGGTCTGGGCTGTGTCGAAATCTGCCTATATGGGGACTTCAACAATGGTAGCCCTTAGAAGCTGCCCCCACCCTGTAATAGTGACCATAAGGATTATATTAATATTATATTCCTATTATATCCTATTATACCACTATTACAGGGTGGGGGCAGCTTCTAAGATAGCCCTAAATCTTCAATCTAACCCGTGAAGCCCTAAACCCCTAAACCCGAAACCGCGGGAACCGTTCTTGATTCTTCAGACCCCCCCCCCAGACCTTCCAAGATCCCTTAATTAAGGAATATACCTTAAATCATAAAAGGATCCCTAATATGATTTAAGGTATATTCCTTAATTAAGGCATTTTGGAAGGTCTGGGCCCTGCCTTTCTCGGCCTGACCACCCTTGGCAAGAAGTCCTTCATGTCCCACACCCCTGGACCCCACACACACCACAAAAGCAAAACACAACGCAAACAAAACAGCAATAGGACACCACACAGAACAAAACAGTTCTGCATATCAGCAACCATAGTGCATGAATACTGACAAGGAAAAAGCACAAGCCAAATCTTAAAACCCCAAACCCCTTGAAGGGACCCTCGGGCCCTAAACCACATGCCGAGATGGCGTAGGGGGTGCCGGCAGCGCAGGAAGTTGGCCTTGTGCTCGCGGCGTTCGAGGTTTGGGGTGTAGGGTTTACGGGTGTTAAGGTTTTAGGAATGCGGGACGCCGAAATGGGAGTTTCCGAAATTGGTGGTACCTTAGGGTCCCTTTAAAGGGTTACTATAAGGGTACTATAATTATAGGGTTCCTTCAAAGGGCTCTATAAGGATCTAGGGTCTCCGAAAAAAAAAGTAGGGGTCCCTTACTTTGGGGTCCTTATAATAGGGATCCTACTATGTAAGGGTACTATATTGGGATCCCCTATTTTCCGAAACTCCCATTTCGACCCGACCTCTCAATGTCGTCAACCGCCCGGGCGGACATGATAGTGCATCCGTCCTTGCCAGGGTACCAACGGCAGCACGTTGCCTGCCAGCAGTAGTGACTGAACGGGTCTTCGGGCAAGTAGCGCAACATGCACGTAGACGGTGAAACATAGCCTCGAGGTTGCCTGAATGGCTTGTATGTGCCGCTCCTGCGGAGAGTCTCAAGCCACCTCCGAAACGGGATTCATGGCGCCACCACCAGAGTGCACCAGGCAACTCCCCTACACCCTAAACCCTAAACTAACTCCACTCAATGGTGGCCCAGCGAGCGCCAGCTAGGCAGTCCCATGGCTGCCTGCCTGCCGCCCAGACAGGCGGTGAACTTCCAGTTCAGGGTTTGGGGTTTAGGGTATGGGATTTAGGGGTTTTAGGGGTTTAGGGGGTTCCAGTCATGGACATCGACAGTCAACATCGACATTAGATAAAACAAGGGGTTTGTCTGGGCTGCTATAAGGGCACCATGCGGGTTTAGGGTGTATCTATAACTTTTCCAAAGTACTTGTACAGGTTTGTATAGCAGATAGATTGGTCTTAAAGTTGCTGTGTACTAACCCCTTGTAGGCCCAGTGTCTTGTTTGCAGGTGCATGGATGTAGGCACAAGTACATGGACCCTTCGAGCTAGTCCGCTCCTGAAACGGATGCAAACTATAAGCACAGACATGTTGAGCTACAGGGCTTAACACTCTAAGTCTTGTCAAGGCCCGTGCTGCTTTATCTCATGTATCTGACGGACCTGTGTCATGGGTGGTCTTTCGTTCATGGAAACCACGACCATTAAATCAGCTAGTAATATAACATTATAAAAGTTATAAGCATAAATAAGCGCCGATGTGATTCGTAGATCTCCTTGATATGTGTGTGTAGAGTGCAATATAACCACCCAGAAAACAGTCTGACGATCAAGGCCCGCACACAAAGAAGAACACACACACGAAGAAGGTAAATGCTCCTAGTATTGCAGCCCTAAACCACACCCTACGTCGTTCCGGCTGACACTGAACAGCACTTTTGCAGCCCTGGGTCTCAGCCCTGTAGAAACCCCAAAGCATCCCGTGAAGACCCCGCATGAAGCCGCATGCAAAGCCGCATGAACCTCTGTATACGTACAATTACGTACATATAAATGTGTAAGAAGATCCTCCGCCCTTCTCAAAGGAGCCTTTAAGGGAAGCTTTGAATGGACCCTTAATATGGGGGGCCTAAGAATTAGGTAAAAAAAGGTTTTGGGGCCCATTATACTATTGAACGCCCCCAAATAGTATAGGTAATCATTCAGGCCCTTACAATACGTCTTAGTACACCTTGCCTGCTATCGGTGGCGGCGGCGGCAGTGGCAGCCCAGGTGAAAACGCCAAAGGCAGAGAGCCTTGCAATCTTCTGCATGTGTGATTCTTTTTTGGGGTGTTTTGGGTTTAGGGGTTAATCAAGGATGTAGGATTTGGGGAATCGTGTAGCGTTTCGGAAAGCTGAAGATATCCTCGTCTTCCATAACAAGGGTTTGTGGGTTTAGGGGTTTAGGGTTTATATAGGGGTTTAGAGGTTCAGGCACTAATGGTAAAGAGTTGAGGGTTTAGGGGCTCAGGGTTTCAAAGGTGGCCCAAATACAGAAGCCCAAAAAGTTTGCTAGGTTTAGTGGGTCTTCGGTAGATATTGTATATAGTGTTGTCCGACCCGACGCATGAACGATCCGCATAAGGGTTTGTGGGTAGTACGCGCGAACTTCCTTACCACTGAATATTAAACTCTAAACCTCAACGGTCCCGGACCCAAGTCCGGTTGTCCTGATGTTCAGACGTGTAGTGAGTGAGTAGTGCTAGCAGAGTTTATGGCGTTGGGTCTTACGGTTCAGGGATCACATGCCATCCAGCTGCGAGAGGGGACACCCTAAACCCTAACCTTAAGCAGCAGACTAAAGGAAGCCCTTCAAGCTCTCGCGATTTACAGCCTAACGTAGAGGCCTGACTGACTACCAACGTTTTTCCTTGGGACCCTTATTTGCCAGCCCCATTATAAGACCCCTCCATACCAAAACCCTACACCCCAAACCCCCAAACCGAAAACCCCCAAGCCCCAACCTCTTGTGGAACCCTTATACTAACCCCGATAGGAACTCTGTAAAAGAACCCTTTCAAGCAACCTTAAACTATACTGAACTTAGAACCCTAGCAAAAAAATAGTTCTAGCTGATGCTTAGGGGTTATAATAACCAAAAATAGAAATTATTTCTAAGTACCCCTGAGTAAACCCGTTCACGCCTTGAGGAACTGCGACCAGACCATTGGGCAAAGAAAGCCTGGGCACGGGCCCTAAAGACCGAAAAAAGGCTCCTTTAAAGGGGTCTATTAGGGTTACTATAAGGGATCTATATGGGTACTATAATAATAGTGTAGGAACCGGATTAAGAAACCCTGGGCCTAGAACCCCAAAACAGTAGGATTCATACAAGGACCCCTCATAAAGGCTCAGGGTTTCTTCATCAGGTTCCTACACTACAGTACGCACTGTGGTTCAGGGTTTAAGGGTTTAGAGGCTTGGGGGTTTAAGGGTGTAGGCTTCAGGGTTACGTGAAAGCTCTAAAGCAATGAAAGCCCCAAGCGCGAATTCCCCGAAAACGCTACTACCCCGAACACCCTTAATCTCTAAAGCCCTAAACCCTAAAGACCCACACCCCAAACCAACGAAACCCAAGAGGAGGGATCCAAAGAGCGCCCAGCGGCCGTCAGTTCGGGTTTAGGGATTCGGAACTAGCGTTGAGGGGGTTTCAGGGTTTAGGGGGTTCAGGGATTAGGGGTTTAGGGATTAGGGCTTGGAGTTTCGGAATTAGGGTTTAGGATTTAGGGTTTCGGGAGGGCTGGGATCTAGTTGCACGAGATTAGCAGGCTGCCCATATTTAAGGCAGCTGTAATGGACGACTGCTGGATCCGAGGGAGTATAGTCCTACTTAAAGGTGCATGGGACTTAGCAACGAGGGTTATAAATAAGGAAACTATTTTCATTATTAATTATAACCCTTGTTAAGGTAATTATAACGGTAGTTGCTAAGTCCCATGAACCTCCAAGTAGGTGCTGAGTCCCCTCATCCCCCCGAAGCGAATCCTGTAAGTTATGATAGAACTAGACAAAGAGTCCTAGACACACCTCAGCCCTAAACGCGACCCGAATTCCCATACCCTGCACCCTAAAAGCCCTAAACACCCAAACCCTGAAACCCTATAAAACTAAAGCCTATGAAACAAAAGAAATCGAACGCTTGCCTGCCCTGGCAGATTCTTGCTTGGAGGTTCACATTCACAGGAAGTTGGTAAGTAATATATCCGGGATTAGTTCGTCGCCGCCTAGAGGCCTGTAGATTGTCATGTGGCCTGGAACGTTCTGTTCCTTTCCTGCATGTCCCCTCGGCTGGCGACTGGGCCGATTGAAGAGGAGTCGGCTACCGCTCTCTCATCTCGCCTGGGTCTTCGAAGAAGATTGCAGGGCCGGGGAAGGACCCACTGCCATGCTCAACGACGATCTCATGCAGGGGCCAGCGTTGACCCTCACGTCAGCCGCTCTCTGCACCAGAACATTAGAAAGCAGAGGCATAAGAGTAGCGATGAATAGAATTAGGATTTGGTGTTCAGGGATAAGGACGCTGGGATTCAGGTTTCGGGCTAAGCCTTGTAGGATTTGTGAGTTTAGGCTCAATGTTGAAGTTTCTGAAACGTTTGGGGTTTGGGGAGCTTGGGTTGAATAAGGTAGGATTCAAGGTTAAGGTTTCCAGAGTGTGGGGTTTAGAGTTTAGGGGTTTAGGGGTTTCGGGGTTAAGATGTCCAGGGTCTGGAGTTTAGGGTTTAGGGTTCGCAATTTAGGGTTTTATGGTTCTCCAGCATTTGGGGTTTAGGGTTAAGGCTATGAGGATTCAGGATTCAGGGGTTGAGGCTGAGGGGTCGGGGTGCCGCGCACACCTTAGCAGGTCTTGCTTTTTACGGTTTAGGGTTTAGGGTTTTTGGGGCACGCCATGCGAAGATGACCTGTGACCCCAAAACCCTACAAAATAGCAGGTTATGACCTCTTAAGTAGAGGGTAGAACCCTTTAAACGGTAGGGTTTCGGATCCCCAAGGGAAGCCTGCCAAGCCCTACCATGCTATCCCAAAACGGGATTAAGGCCTTTAGGGTGCCGGGTTCAGGGCCCTAAACCCTAAACCCGATAGGGCCCTAAATGCAAAAGACGGGCACACCCAGCCCAGAACCACCGAGTCTTTGCAGTTCATCCAGGCCCCCCGGCAAAATCGGAGCTCCTGGTGTCCGGAGACAAATGGGTAGTTGTCAAAATTAGGGTCCCTGTTTGGGTACCCTAAATATTAAGTGCCGTATTACGATAAGGATCCAAAAAGGGACCCTAATTCTGACAACCGCCCTAAATAGCAAACTCTGGGAACGGTTTAGGGTTTAGGATTCATAGGGTTTAGGGTTCAGGAAGCTTGAAGGTATGGGTCCACGGCTTTAGAGCTTTGGGGTGTGGGTTGTTCGTAGGCTTTGAGTCATAGGGATCATTAGGGGTGTAGGGGGGAGGGGTGTAGGGGACTATATTTCCTTAAATAGGGCTTATTTGTCCTTATTATGGGCCTTAAGGCCCCCTACCCCCCCTCCCCCTACACACCTAAGGATCCCTATGACTTTGAGGTGTCACTTGGTTTCGGGCTTGGTGTTTCGAGTGTTGGGTCTGACAGCCATCATCCATACGGCTGATGGTTTAGGGTTCCTTTAAAAGGGATCTATAAGGGTACATTTAAGGGGTTCCTTTAAGGGGTTCCTTTAAGGGATCTGTAGGGTTTTAGGGTTTAGGGTCATGATATAAATCCTGCATTACCTTAAGGACCCTACACTATGGGAATTATGGCATATTCCTTCTTTATGGGTAATGCAGGATTTCTATCATCAGCCGTGGGGGTTGCGCAGGTTCAGAGTTTAAGCTCAGCCCCACTTCAATTTACTGAGAGCCAACTTAGCGACAGGACTAGCTGGAGTGTTAAAGACAGGCAAGGATAGGATCACGGGCCATGGCCCCGGAACCCTACATCCTAAACCCAGTTTCGGCTTAGCATCGCTGTGAAAATCTCGAAACCGCTTCGTAACCCAAATCGGGAAGAGGTCTTGACATAAACATGGGGATCCTATTTGGGGTATCCCTGGAAAGGAGATTCCAAAATACTCTACGTAGTTGTACTATCGCTATCCCCGCGCCCTAAGCTTAAGCACCGAACACTAGATCGCCCAATCGTCAGCTCCTATACCTTAAAGCTTAAAACCGACAAACACTATTGAGGACTACAGGTGTGCGGAAAAACGTATCCCGCAGAACGCAGAAGCTGGACCAGCAGAACAAGCACTGGACTGCGAAGTGGTACGTCCCCCCAAACCCTGAACCCTAAACCTAAAACTCTAAACCTAAAACCCTAAGCCTAAAAACCCTAAATCCTAAACACTAAACCTATAAAACCCTAAACCCTGCACCTTGGACCTGCTGTTGCCACCCGAACCCTAACTTCCCGCCTGGATTGATTACCCAGAGAGTCCATATACGCTACTATTATGGAAATAGGTCCCCAAAACCATTATGGGGAAGGCCTTTTCGGGCTTAGTTCCATAATCGTAACATATATGGACCCTCCGGGTTAGTGATCCACGTCACCCACAAGCGAATTAAATTTCGCCGGCAGGTAGCCTGGCGGGAGCCGGTTGCCAAACTCATTGAATCAGGCTTCATCAAACTATAACAGGACGGTTCCAGTCTGCCTTGTCGGTTGCACAAAGCCACAAGTCTTTGGCTTGCAGATGCCGCGAAGTCTTCCAAAGCCATAGCATGCTCTGTGGGGAAAGCCTTGGCCACCATGGCCTCTTCTGCCAGACAAGGTATCCGCTGCTTGGACACCCTCCAGACCCGCCACTTCTTCAAATCGCCCAAGGAAACTTGGATATTCTCTTCTAGCAACAGAATGGGACGGTGCTGCATGGTGGCGCACTCGTTAGTCACCTCCAAAAGCTCGAAGACCTTGTCCGATTGGGGCCAAACCAGAATCTGCCGGCAATAGTGCTATCAAATGCATGCAATCCCCTGGGCCAGAGTAGCCCAGATCTTCCAATGTCCGTCAATTTAGTAAACTACCTGACACTATAGTAGGATCCCTTAAATGCTCGGTATCTTCCTTAATTAAGGGATAGTATATTTATATCAAACAAAGAACCAGAACAAAAACCAAATCAAAACATAAACCTACAACCCAACCCCCTAACCCCTAATTCTGGTTTTAGGAATCAGGGTTCAATAAAAACCCTCACCCTTTACCAACCCCCTAAACCCTAAACCCCCAAAAACCAAAACCTAAAACCCTAAACCCTAAACCCCTAAACATCCAAACCCCCAAAGCCCTAAACCCCTAAACCCTAAACCCCAAACCCTAAACCCCCAAACACCTAAAACCCCCAAAATCCCGAACCCTGAGACGCCAGAGCCTCAGGCCCTACAGTCCTAAACGCTTTGGGGTTTAGGGTTTACTCTCGGGCTGAGTACGCAGCCCCCAAAAAAGCTTAAGCTTTCCAATGATGGCAGGAATATTAAATTTGAGTAGGTAACCTCTATCGTTTTGGGGGTTTATATAATTTAAAATTATATAAACCCCCAAAAAAGATAGAGGTTACCTACTCAGCTACGAAGCCTAAGAAGCACTAATCAGCACAAACTACCCTGACACAACGCAAAGCACATCACATGCCCTAAACCCTAAACCCTAAACCCTGGGCCTAGAGCCTGAAGCTGAAACCGTGGAATCAGAATCTCAATTCGTAACCCCTCCAAACCTTCCAAGATCCCTTAATTAAGGAATAAATCATAATAGGGTCCCTAATATGATTTAAGGTATATTCCTTAATTAAGGCAGTTTGGAAGGTCTGGGCCTCCTAAACCCTAAACCTAAACGCGTAGAGATCCGTGCCAGGTTCGGGCCTGGATGCTGCGGCAGCGCGAGCTGCGGAGCCTCGGCGGAACCAACAAACCCTAAACCCTGAAACCTAAAACTCGCTTCGCATGGCTCGGGGACAGCTCCCAGAACAGCAAGATATCAGAACAAGGTACGCCTTCGCTCGACTTTTATTGGGTGCAGTGGTCCAGGAAGGGATACAATGACAGCCTGTAGCTCCGAACCCTACGAAGCAGTAGGTTATGAACCCGATGTTAAACATGAAGCAATCACAGCTGGCATTGCTCTTCAAGTATATAGCCGCTAACTTGTCAAATTAGTTGAAGCCGCACGAGTATCCATGTAAGTCCTAAACTGTCACAACCCCTACCGACACTCCTCTGAGTATTCGGGCCGTTGCCGCCGCTGCAGCCGCCGCCGCCCCTGGCATCGCATTTGGGATTTCGGTGCATTTGGGCATCCTCAAAACCTTGAACCCCTGCAAACTACTCTCTGTCAGACCCGTATGACTACTGCCCATGGTTCAGGTGACGATGCGTCCTGGTTATGCTTAATGGTGACGGAAACCTCGAAGCCTGCTTATATGCATCACCAGCAGAGGATTTTGAATTATGCTAACGAACCCTAAATAGCATTGGTAATTTTACAGGCTTCTATACCGGGCGGGCAACTCCCCAAACTTCATCGAACTGCCGGTGGGCGGGTTGTTTTGGTGGCAAATATGGAGCAAAACACTTCTAATGCGGTTTTGGTGTTGTATGTTTTGCTACCTTATGAATTATGGGCTGCGTGCCCCAGCCCAAGAAAGGGTTAGCCTTTTCAAAGATGTTAGTAAACCCCAAAAGCTCAAAGGTGACCCACTCCTTCCACACCCCAACTACCCTCTAATACCCTAAATACCCAGTATCAAGGGCCGTAAAGACTCTATTACTTAGTTGCTGAGTTCATAAGCCCCACAAAGTGTACACTTTTAGCTATATAGTGGGCGATATTATCCCAAAAAAGTGTAAAGTGCATCCACTCAGCTACTAGGGATAAAGGGCCCTTGGGGGGATCCTACTCAGCTACTGAGATAAGGAACCCGCGTCTGATCTCGTAAGGCTCCTAATTTAAGGATTCCTTTAAGGGTTCCTTTAAGGGCACTCTGGGGATCCAAAAACCTACCGTTTTAGGGGTTAGACCCTCTAGTTAGGGGTCATGACCTGCGATTTTGTAGGGTTTGGGGATACGGACCTTCAATTTTAAGGATACCTGTGAGATTCTGGAGTTGCGAGCACAAGCCAACCTAAAACGGCCAAGGTTTAGGGCTTACAGGGTTTAGGTGTATGCCCAAGTCCTGCATAAGAACGAGGATTCTTAACTCGTGCTCCTACACTACACACCCCCGCGAAAGAGAGCATGATGCCTCAACGGCTAACCCCCGTTTCAAAGCCATGAATGCAGTACAGAACCCCGTGAAACCGATGTTAAGAGGACGTACTGCGATAAAAGCGCCTTAGGGCTTAGGGTTCAGGGTTTATGGATCACAGGTTTAGGGCTTATAGGGTTTATGGATTGGAGGCCTAGGGTCAAGCTCAACGTAACAGAGGCCATCAACCCGAAACCCTCCCCCAAACCGACCTGCGGCTGACGCAGCTGCCGCCACCAGGGCCGTTGCAGGCGGCAGCGGGGTGGGTGCAGGCGCCACCTGTGACAGATTATGTTATAGCTTAGCTGAAAATTCTGTTCTTACATTATCGCATGATCCCTACTATGATGCAGTGTGTATTCCTTTATTGTTATATAAGGGATTTTTGGAAGTCTGGGTAGCGGGGGGGTTTGGATGTGGTGCTAGAGCTGCTAGGGTATGTTTGAGGTGTCGGGTGTTTTCGAGTGTAGGGAGTGAAGTTAAGCTATGGGGTTTCCGGTTTGAGGATTTTGGGCTTAGGGTTTAGGGTTCAGCACTTTGGGGTCTACAGAGACAAACGTGGCTGGTGGCGAGTCCGCCGACAATCGAAGTTTCCGAACAACACCGGCTGTTCATTGTCATTGCTGTGCCATTTATGATTTGATTTCTGAAATCCGTAATCTATACACTTGAACTGCAACCTGCGAGCCCTGCAGTCAGCCTATACCCAGTCCCCGCGATACCAGCAAAATATATGCACCGAACTCAAAAACTAAAGCAGAATGCTGATTTGAGCATGTGAACAGAGGGCAATGCCCCAAGACCGTAAACCCCTTGAACCCTAAACCGTAAACCCCAAACCCCTTAAAAACCCTGAACCTTGGGCTTCAGTAAACCATTGGGCTTGGCACAGCGCATGCATTACCGCGAAAAGGTTAAAGGTCCCCCACTGGACACCAAAGTAAATCGAGCGGTTTAAGGGTTTGGGGTTTAAACGCCCGTGGAAAGATCGGAATTTCAATTCGGGCAATTACAAGTTGCAGGAGTGAGGAATCTTGTCGGTTAGAGTCTTAGGGGCGGTGTATACATTTCTAGATTCTAGGGGTGTCGTACTCTTGTTTAGGTTCTTCCGGGGATTTGGGGATTCCTGTGGGTACGACCGATCACGGTGGGTCTTTATGGTTGGATAGAACTTGGCTGACTTCTGAACCCTTTAGCCTCCTGATTATGGTAAAATAGAAACCCCAAAAAAGTGGCAGTCCTAAGAGCCCACCAGAATAACAACGCCCCGAGGAGGTAGTTAGAACCCTACTATATATCCCTTATGGGCCTCTTCTGGAACCCTTTACATATAGATCCCTTAAAGGAACCCCCACAATGGTACAGGTGATTCTTAAAGCCTCTATCCTAAACCCTAAACCCTATAGATCCTTTAAAGGAACCCTTGAGGATCCCTTTAAAGGGCCCCTTCAAGATCCCTTTAACAGAACCCTGAAAGGAACAACCCTAAACCCTAAACCCTAAACCCCTAAACCCTAAACCCCCAAACCCCTGAACCCTAAACCCTAAACCCCTGAACCCTCAACCTTAAAGCCCTAAACCCCTGAACCCTCAACCTTAAAGCCCTAACCCCTAAACCCTAGACCCCTAAACCCCTAAATCCTAAACCCCAGTTCGGCCCCTAGGCGGTTGCAGGCTCCTGGCCTCCTGGGACAAGGCCTCAGCGATCACTTCAGGAGCCAGGCCCTCCAAAGCCGTGCCGCGAGTGGACCTGGGCGTTTAGTGGGCTCCTTTAAAGGAATCTACAAGGGTTCCTTTAAGGGAATCTATAAGGGCTCCTTGAAGGGAATCTATAAGGGTTCATGTAATGGGATCTACAAGGTTTAGGGGTTAGGGTTTAGGGCGGTTTAGGGTTCAGGGTTTACCAGAACCCCCCAAGGGCCCTCTGATAAAGTCCTTATGGCCCTTAATAGTGGAGAGTTCACGGTATGTTAGAGGGTAGTTGGGGGGTGTAGGCAGGGTTCAGGGTTTACGGCTTAGGGGTTAGGGTTTAGGTTAGGGCTTATCAGGGACATCGCGTTTAGGGTTGAGGGCTGGTGTATACTGGTTTTATAGGGGTCAAGCGCTGCATGTGAGGCTTACATGAGTTGGGAGCTATCCCGGCTTTATCAGGATTTCCAATCTAATGAGAGATTAAGGAATGCTATACCCGGTAATTCACGCGAACCCTTCAAGGTACATTTCTTGGCGAGCGATACTGAGGGGTGCAATGTAGGGGCCGAAATAAGTAGCCATACTCTTTTGCGCTCCTTATCTTATATTTATGGTGTAGCATACCCCAAAACCCTCTTCTAATTTTCAAACCCAGTAAAGTAGCGGTTGTCGGGACGGCCCTAAACAGCCGGGTCTGGGGACTGAGAGGTCCGGGTACTGGGGTATTGTAGGGGGCTTACTTAAAAGATCATGGAACTTAGTAATTGGGGTTATAAACAAGGTATCCATACCTATAATTACTTATAACCCCCATTAAGGTACTTATAACCTTACTTACAAAGTCTCATGATCCTGCAAGTAGGGTCCCGGGTCTGAGTGTGTGGAATTCGGAGCTGAGTACAGTATAGTGTTTAAGCAGAACACGTATGGGTGGTTGTCAAAATTATGATCCCTTTTGGTGGTCCCTAATATAGTGCGGCACCTATATTCAGGGTACCCAAAAAAGGGACCCTAATATTGACAGCCACCCATAAGTTTACGAGCTATGCTTAAACCCCTATGAAACAAAGCTCTAGGACTCCGAGCCCTCAACCCCACACCCCAAGCCCCAGGGCCCTAACGCCCTTATAGGAACCCCCAAACCACTTTTTAGGAACCTTAAAACCTTTTCAAGGAACCCTCAACCCCTACCCCTAAACCCTAAACCCTAAACCCTTTATAGTAACCCTAAGAGGATCCTTTTGAGGAACACCTATGGAAACCTTTAAATGAACCTTAAAACCCTCCCTAAACTTCTACGCCTCTAAGCCCCGACAGTGGGATGACCTAGGGTCCCGCACACCCGCTTTTAACTAGGGAGCTATTTTCAGGTTCAGGTGTTCGGGTAGAGTTGGGTTTCACGGTTTAGGGTTTATATATAGAGTTAGGCTTTCGAATATGCCTTAACAGTCTAGCGAGGGTATCCCTAAGGGTCCAAGTACCCAAATAGTAGGGTTTCAAGGTCCAAAAACCATTCAGAGTATGGATTTTGGGACCTAAAACCCTACTATTTCGGTACTTGGACCCTCTAGCGAGGGTCTACAAAATCCGGTATTGTATCCCATGAAAACGCTGCAACGAAGCTGTAAAACCAGATATCCAAAACTGCCCCAGTTACAACATTATACGTTCCTGCAGGAGGCGGCGGGCTCAAGGCAAGCATATAGCCTAGTAAGTGCCACTTCAATTCAAGATTTCACAAGGATCCTTCATACTTGGCCGACCGCCCGTAAACATCATGTGGAAACACCCTATCTAAATGCTTAACCATGACACTCTACACCCTAAAATCCTGAACCTTAAACCCTGGAACCCAAAACTGAAAGGGTGAAAGCCTGACATCCTAAACCGCAAGATGTTCCCTAGCGACCATTATCGAGTCCAGTGTAGAACCCTTTACACCCTAAACCCTAACCCTAAACCCTAAGACCCTGTCTGACCCCTTATAACGAAAGCCAAGAAGCAGGACGATAGGAGCCCCACCCGCCACAGCCGAGGGGACCACCACGGCCTTTGCTGCAAACCCTAGGGCGCCCAGTATGCAAACAGTACCTACTTTACGGTCTAAAGTCTCTAAATAGTACGTACTTGAGGGTCTACAGTCTATCAGTAGTACCTACTTTGGACCTTTTGGGGCCATTGGGAAAGTAGAATTGTCGTTGGAGTGTGATGCGCAACTCTTCTGCAACAGGCACAGCCCCTGTTGGGCACGCGCAGCTTCAACCCTCCGTCGCCCGCCCTCATGGTTAGGGTGGGACTTGACTTAGTAAGTACAGTCAAAGGTACCTCAACTGGGGTTATAACCAAATATAAGTATAGTTACCCTGTTTATAACCATAGTTGCTAAGTCCCATGAACCTCTAAGTAGGGTTCGGTTAACTCAGGGTGTAGAGGTTAGAGTTCTGGGCTGGACCCAAACCTCTGAGTTCCGCGCTTAGTGGTTAGCGGGCAATAAAAAGATATGTGTAGTCTGCCGGAAGGTCCATGGCGGCACTAGGAGTGGCCAGGATACATCGTGCTTGGGGGCTGCAGCAGAACCCTCAGTCCCTACAAACACTGGGCGTTGAAGTAACCAGGGAGAAAGAAGTATACACTTCTGTCTCATTTTGGTTCCACTAAGGAGCAGCTACAAGAAAGTAGATAAGCAACTATGTTACTCCAAACTCACGAACACGATTAAAACCATATTCCCATACCTCTCGCTAGCTCCCAGATCCTGCGCATTTCACATGCCCCGAATGGCCTTAATCTTGAACCCTGAAATCCAAGCCTTAAAGCCCAAACTCTTTGTAGAACCCTTAACCCTTAACCCTGAAATTCAAAGCTTAAACCGTAACTTAAACCCCAAACTCCTTGTAGAACCCTTCCAGGAGCCTTGAGGAAGCCTTGTGAAGCCTCAAACCCTAACACCCTAAACCTCCAAAGCCACAAAGCCCTGGCGGTTCGTAGATTCAGAAACACGGTCATATAAGGGTTTAGGGTTTGGAGTCTGAGGCACGGCTATCAGGTTGCACAGTCTATGATGTTTAAGGCTTTTCACAAGGTTCTCTAGCACGTTCGATTCAGATGGGCTCTGGATGTAAATGCGGTTTGCCGAAGCCCAGGAACTGGAACCTCATGAACATTTAGGGTCGACTGTCAGGTTTTGAGCAGTTTTGAATGAAAGCTAAAACCCTAAATACATGTGGCTAGTTGTCAAAATTAAGGTCCCTTTTTTGGGTACCTTAAATAGCAGGTGCCGCATTATTATTAAGGACCTGAAAAGGAACCCTAATTTCGACAACCATTCATGTGAAACTCCGGCCACCTGCGCTGTGCCGGGCGGTAGCGCCCCAGCTGCTGCTGCTGCGAGCACCGCCGCAACGGCGGCAGTGGCCTCCAAGACTTGTCGGTAGCCTAGAACCACACGGACTAGTATCATAGGGACGTTTAGGGGGTAGGGGTAGGGGGGTAAGGCACTATACTAGACCAAAGAGTAACCTAGGAATAAAAGGGTGCCCTTTTTGGGGAAAAGGGGGTTATAAGGGAACCTAAACCATAAAAAAGGGAATAAGGGCCTAGTCTGCGTCCTGGTATACTTCCTGAAATAGCCTTATCAGGTGCTCAACATGGGCATCAAGGCCCCCTACCCCACGTCCCCCAACCCCCCTAAGGGTCCGTGTGACAGAACCACACAGACTAGCAGGCTATGACGCTACCCAGAGGCTCCATAGTAGTCCCTTTTTGGGATTACCTTATAGGATTCTAAATATGAACCCCAAAAAGGAACTACTTTGGAGCCTCTGGATAAACCCTAAACTCTACAGAGTACCCTGAACCCTGAAGCGCACCCTGAACACTAAACCTCTTAAAGGGAACTCCAGAAAGTTGGAATATGGTTTCAGGGTAGGATGCCTTATAATTTACCATAAAGGGTTTAGGATAATCATATTCCAACTTTCTGGCTTTTACTTTACAAGAGTAGATTCGATCCGCGGGTTGGCTTCGGCTGTGGGATCTGGTATTGCTCTTCACTATTCCGACCAAGGTATCGGGGCCTAAGCGGTCTTAACCCTAAACGCTAAACCCAACCCCCAAGACACAAAAATCACCTGAAGCTTATTTGGGTGTCAAGGTGGAATCCTCATCTGAGACTTGAACCTTGTCGCCCAAACGCCGTTTCCAGGGGGCGTGTGGATCTTCTTTTTAGGGTACCACAAGACGGCAACCCGATGATGCATTGCTAATTCATATCTGTATTGGTCTATCATGTGCGCACAAGCCGTCGTCTTACTGATGTTGATGCTGCTCTTGCTGCTACTATCACTAATATCAGCTCTTTTGTTCTTTTGTTATCATGTACTAATACTAGCAAGAGCGGTAGCAGTAGCAGTAGCAGTAGCGGTTCCGGCAGCAAGGAGTAGGAGTAGGAGTAGGAGTAGGAGTAGGAGTAGGAGTAGGAGTAGGAGTAGGAGTAGTAGTAGTACTAGTAGTAGTAGTAGTAGTAGTAGTAGTAGTAGTAGTAGTAGTAGTAGTAGTAGTAGTAGTAGTAGTAGTAGTAGTAGTAGTAGTAGTAGTAGTAGTAGTAGTAGTAGTAGTAGTAGTAGTAGTAGTAGTAGTAGTAGTAGTAGTAGTACTAGTAGTAGTAGTAGTAGTAGTAGTAGTAGTAGTAGTAGTAGTAGTAGTAGTAGTAGTAGTAGTAGTAGTAGCAGTAGTAGTAGTAGTAGTGGTAGTGGTAGCGGTAGTGGTATCGAACGCAAAGTGCTGAGCCCGCTCGCACCGCATCCAATTGAAACAGTGGTAGTGGTAGTGGTAGCAGCAGCAACAACAACGACAACCACTGCTAACTTAGTTGGAAGCTGATAACAACTTTCAATCCTAAACCCTAAACCCGATCACGAAGCCCTGCGCATCTGGCCTCTGCCCCTGAGGCAACGGAGGAATTCACCTGTGCGAAACTTGTGGGTTAATCTCGGGATCTAGGATGTAGGGTTTAGGGCTTACGGTCTGGGGTCTGCGGATTCGAGATTTAGGGATGAGGAGTTGTTGCGGGTTCAGACTTGTTGCAAGTCCACAAAAAAAGGACTAAACAACTGAAATGCTATTGCAGTATACCATAATATGACCATAAAACGGAACCCACACAAGCAATGACATCATATTATATCCGTGAATACCCAGGACCCTGTAGTATACAAGGGTCCAAAGATACTACAAATGTGAAATTAGTCTCCAAGAAAATATCCGGAGGATGGTTTGGGGGACCTAATTCCGAAACAATAATATACATATATACGATTCTGTATATACTCATAGACATAAATATGTGTATATATATATATGTAAGAGAAACCTTTCTGTGCTATGTGATTGAACCCTGGTTTTCATAGTTTTCATAGTTTCGGCAGCAGTTTTTCATGGTTTTCAAATTTTGGCCATCCGGAAAGTTTGAAAACCATGAAAGCTTTGACAACTATTAAAACTATGAAAACTATGAAAGCCGAATCCTGGTTTTCATAGTTTTCAAAGTTTCGGCCATCCGGAAAGTTAGAAAACTATGAAAACTTTGAAAACTATTAAAACTATGAAAACTATGAAAGCCGATTCCTGGTTTTCATAGTTTTCAAAGTTTCGGCCATCCGGAAAATTTGAAAACTATGAAAACTTTGAAAAACTATTAAAAGTATGAAAGCTATGAGAGCCGAATCCTGGTTTTCATAGTTTTCATAGTTTTCAAAGTTTCGGCAGCAGGGTTTTCATAATTTTCAAAGTTTCGGCCATCCGGAAAGTTTGAAAACTTTGAAAACTATTAAAACTATGAAAACTATGAAAGCCGATTCCTGGTTTTCATTGTTTTCAAAGTCTTCATAATTTTCAAAGTTTCGGCCATCCGGAAAGTTTGAAAACTATGAAAACTTTGAAAACTATTAAATCTATGAAAACTATGAAAGACGATTCCTGGTTTTCATAGTTTTCAAAGTTTCGGCCATCCGGAAAATTTGAAAACTATGAAAACTTTGGAAAAACTATTAAAAGTATGACAGCTATGAGAGCCGAATCCTGGTTTTAATAGTTTTCAAAGTTTTCATAGTTTTCAAAGTTTCGGCCATCCGGAAAGTTTGGAAACTTTGAAAACTATTAAAACTATGAAAACTATGAAAGCCGATTCCTGGTTTTCATTGTTTTCAAAGTTTTCATAGTTTTCAAAGTTTCGGCCATGCGGAAAGTTTGAAAACTATGAAAACTTTGAAAACTATTAAAACTATGAAAACTATGAAAGCCGAATCCTGGTTTTCATAGTTTTCAAAGTTTCGGCCATCCGGAAAGTTAGACAACTATGAAAACTATGAAAAAAATTGAAAATATATTAAAACTATGAAAACTATGAAAGCCGATTCCTGGTTTTCATAGTTTTCAAAGTTTCGGCCATCCGGAAAATTCGAAAACTATGAAAACTTTGAAAACTATTAAAAGTATGAAAGCTATGAGAGCCGAATCCTGGTGTTCATAGTTTTCACAGTTTTCATAGTTTTCATCGTTTTCAAAGTTTCGGCAGCAGGGTTTTCATAGTTTTCAAAGTTTTCATAGTTTTCAAAGTTTCGGCAGCAGGGTTTTCATAGTTTTCAAAGTTTCGGCCGTCCGGAAAGTTTGAAAACTTTGAAAACTATTAAAACTATGAAAACTATGAAAACCGAATCCTGGTTTTCAAAGTTTTCATAGTTTTCATAGTTTTCAAATTTTCGTCCATCCGGAAAGTTTGAAAACTTTGAAAACTATTAAAACTATGAAAGCTATGAAAGCCGATTCCTGGTTTTCATAGTTTTCAAAGTTTCGGCCATCCGGAAAGCTTGAAAACTATGAAAAATTTGAAAACTATTACAACTATGAAAACTAAGAGAGCCGAATCCTGGTTTTCATAGTTTTTAAAGTTTGAAAACTTTGAAAACTATTCAAACTATGAAAACTATGAAAGCCGAATCCTGGTTTTCAAAGTTTTCATAGTTTTCAAAGTTTCGGCATCTGGTTTTCATAGTTTTCAAAGTTTCGGCCATCCGGAAAGATTGAAAAAATGAAAACTATAAAAACTATGAAAGCAGAATCCTGGTTTTCATAGTTTTCATAGTTTCGGCAGCAGGGTTTTCATAGTTTTCAAAGTTTCGGCCATCCGGAAAGTTTGAAAACTTTGAAAACTATTAAAACTATGAAAACTATGAAAGCCGATTCCTGGTTTTCATTGTTTTCAAAGTCTTCATAATTTTCAAAGTTTCGGCCATCCGGAAAGTTTGAAAACTATGAAAACTTGGAAAACTATTAAATCTATGAAAACTATGAAAGACGATTCCTGGTTTTCATAGTTTTCAAAGTTTCGGCCATCCGGAAAATTTGAAAACTATGAAAACTTTGGAAAAACTATTAAAAGTATGACAGCTATGAGAGCCGAATCCTGGTTTTAATAGTTTTCAAAGTTTTCATAGTTTTCAAAGTTTCGGCCATCCGGAAAGTTTGAAAACTTTGAACACTATAAAAACTATGAAAGCAGAATCCTGGTTTTCATAGTTTTCATAGTTTTCATAGTTTCGGCCATCCGGAAAGTTTGAAAACTATGAAAACTTTGAAAACTATTAAAACTATGAAAGCCGAATCCTGGTTTTCAAAGTTTTCATAGTTTTCAAAGTTTCGGCATCTGGTTTTCATAGTTTTCAAAGTTTCGGCCATCCGGAAAGTTTGAAAAGTTTGGAAACTATAAAAACTATGAAAGCCGAATCCTGGTTTTCATTTTTTCAAAGTTTTCATATTTTTCATAGTTTTCAAAGTTTCGGCCATCCGGAAAGTTTGAAAACTAGGAAAACTTTGAAAACTATTAAAACTATGAAAACTATGAGAGCCGAATCCTGGTTTTCATAGTTTTCAAAGTTTTCATAGTTTTCATACTTTTCAATGTTTCGGCAGCAGGTTTTCATAGTTTTCAAAGTTTCGGCAACAAGTTTTCATAGCTTTTAAAGTCTCGGCCATCCGGAAATGTTTGAAAACTTTGAAAACTATTAAAACTATGAAAACTATGAAAGCCGATTCCTGGTTTTCATTGTTTTCAAAGTCTTCATAGTTTTCAAAGTTTCGGCAGCAGGGTTTTCATAGTTTTCAAAGTTTCGGCCATCCGGAAAGTTTGAAAACTTTGAAAACTATTAAAACTATGAAAACTACAGCACCTTTTCGCCCACCCCAGCCCCAACCCAGCCCCAGCCCCAGCCCCTAGGCCCCAACCCCAGCCCCACTCCCACCCCCAGGCCCAACCACCTTTTCGCCCACCCAGCCCTAGAGCCAGCACCCATCTCCAGCCAACCCCAGCCCAGCCCCAGCCCCAACCCCCAGCCCTCACGCCCCAGCCTAGCAGAAGCCTAGCCCCTCAATCCCAGCCCAAACCTCCAGTTTTTGCCCCCTCCCAGTCCCAACCCCCAGCCCTATCTTCCAGGCCCAGCCCCCTCGCACGCCCACGCCCCCATGTACATGAACATGTATCATACACAGAACAGTAGCCTTTTATTATTTATACATTCCGTCAGATCTTGCCAGCAACGTTTTTCTTGAACCTGTGTACTCATGTAGAAACGGACATGCAAGGTTCGCCTTTCATTCTTTCGTTGTTTTGTTTACTTTTATCTTGTGGTGATGATGCTCTTGATGCTTGTGAGGGTAGTCTAGATACTGATGCTGTGTGATATCGACATGCTCATGAAACAACAATCCAGGTTCCTTCTGCCTGGCGCAGGCGAGTTTGCTTGTATGTTTTTGTAATTCATAGAAAGTTCCCTTAAACACAAGATAGTATTTTCCCGAGTCCATATGATAAATACTGTTATTACGGGTTTCCAGCCCCCCGTCAATTATATACAGAGGGGGGGCTAGAAGCTCTATTGTAACTAGATAGAAAATTTGCTTGAAGTTAATGCCGTGTAAGCATAAGAAATTGCTTCCAAAAATGAGTGGACCTGGCCTTGTCAGGCCCCAGGCGACTCCCCGGCAAGCGGCACCGGGTAAAGAAAACGCGCACGGATGTGATTTTAATCTTCTAGACGGCATTAACTTAAGCCCTATACCCGAATTCTACAAAGGCACTCGTGTTCATGATGGCTCGTCCGATCTCTTTCTCGTTTTTATTCACTAACGTCCAAACACACAGAGCGCGCCTGTTGCGCTCACATCTCGAAGCTCACTTGATATCACAAGTCACCAAGAAGCACTACGAGTTGGACGCCCGACAGCGAGTTCACGACGTTAAAGTGGGACGGCCGTCGTCAAGAATCCAAGCGAGCCGGCCGCCTCTAGGCGAGCCGGCTGCCCGCAAGACGACAGGCGAGCCGGCCGCCCTTAGGCGAGCCGGCCGCCCCTAGGCGAGCCGGCCGCCCTCAGGCGAGCCGGCCGCCCTTAGGCGAGCCGGCCGCCCTGTGCAGTGTAAAAGCTGTCTTCAACTTTGGCTTCGGCCTACGTCAGTGGGGTAGCCCCCCAGCGGTAGCTCTCGCGAATTTTTTACTGAGCTGGTTGAGGGCGAGGTTGAGCCATGCAGTTGCTTCAGGCTTTGCTTCAAGCTTTGCTTCTGTTGCTGAGCAAGGCATATCTCGCCACTAGCAATTCGTTACAGGTGTCTGGAAGGTCATGATTGAAGCCATTCAAGGCCTAAACATTTCAACGACATGGCAACAGGCAACCTGTCTTGAAGGAGAGATGTGAGGGTCTAGGATAACTGTGAAACAAGGCAAGCAGTCTTGCGCCAGCTGTTCCTTTGAGGAATAGCTGTTTCCAGCTTTACCTGGTGATCCAACATGCTAGACTTGAAGCAAAGGGAGAAGCGTGAAATTTGAAGGGTGCTGTCTTGGCAAGCAAGCAGCACAGGGAAGCCGACCGCTCTTCAGCGACCCGACCGCGGTCAAGACGACAGGTGAGCCAGCCGCCCTTTGGCGAGCTAGCCGCCTTCAAGACGACAAATGAGCCGGCCGCCCATTAGGCGAGCCGGCTTCCCACAAAACGACAGGCGAGCCGGCCGCCCTTTGGCGAGCCGGCTCTCACAAGACGACAAGCGAGCCGGCCGCCCTGAGGCGAACCGGCCGCCCTGTGCAGGTTTAAAAGCTGTCTTCAACTTTGGCTTCGGCCTACGTCAGTGGGGCAGCCCCCCAGCGGTAACTCTCGCGATTTTTTGATTGAGCTGGTTGAGAGCGTGATTGAGCCATGCAGTTAGTTCACAGTTTATTTTAAGCTTTGTTTTTTTGGCTGAGCAAGTCTAGCGATTAGCAATTCGTTACAAGTTCTTGGAGCACCGCGATTGAAGCCATTCAAGGCATAAACCTGACAACGACCGGGCAAAAGGCAACACGTTTTGAAGGGGAGATGCGAGGGTCTAGGATAACTGTGAGACAAACCCTTGCATGGTTGCGGAGCTCGGTTCAAACGTGTCTGCTTGGAAAATTGGGTCTATACTACGGTTGATGATATAAATCCTGCATTACCCATAATAAGGAATATACCATTATTCCCATAGTTTAGGTCCTTAAAGTAATGCAGGATTTATATCATCAACCGTATGGCTCACCGTTCGGGTCAGACGCAGGAGTGAGTGAAAGTTGTAGGTCCAAGGGTATTTCAGTCTCGAAATCCTTGCATGGTAGCGGAGCCAGGTTCATATGTGTCTGCTCCAAAGAACCTGGCTAAAACCATATTATAGCACTGCATTCGAGTCAGATGCAAACACGAGTGAAAGATGTATGCCCAAGGGTATCTCGAACCCTTGCATGGTTGCGGAGCTGGGTTCAAACGTGTCTGCTTGGAAAATTTGGTCTATTCTTTGGCTCACCGTTCGGGTCAGACGCAGGAGTGAGTGAAAGTCGTAGGTCCAAGGGTATTTCAGTCTCGAAACCCTTGCATGGTAGCGGAGCTAGGTTCATATGTGTCTGCTCTGAAGAACCTGGCTATAACCATATTATAGCTCTGCATTCGAGTCAGACGCAAACGTGAGTGAAAGATGTATGCCCAAGGGTATCTCGAACACTTGCACGGTAGCGGAACTGGGTTCATATGTGTCTGTTCTGCAGAACCTGGCTGGCTACCTTATAGCCCTCTGTTCAGGTCAGACGGGTGAAAACTGCAGACCCCAGCGTATCTCGAACCTTTGCATGGTAGCGGGAGATCAGTTCGTACGTGTCTACGTGTCGGTTCTTATAAGAAAAAGTCAAACGCAAAAATGCAGTATGCCTAAGGTTATTTCGAGCCCGTGCTTGGCACGGGAACTCAGTTCTCGCCTGTCTGAACTGCCTGTCTGACAGCGACGGTTCTAACTGTACTAGCCTATCAGCTTAGTGCAGTGCAGCCCTGCGTCCCGCGCAGCATTCGACAGTATAGATCGCTTCAAGAGTGCTTCCTAGAAAAGAAACACTCACTTCGGAGATCATTCCGTCGCTATTAAGTCATACAGCATGTTGGCTCGTCTGGTGCCATCCTGTTGCTCAACCTGATGCCATAACCTCGACCATATGGTGCGATTTGATTGACAGGCTGATGCACCTAATAACCTAGATGTACCGCTTGCTTACCAAGTTCATCGCATTGATATGCATGACTGTGTAAGTTCGCGAAGATGTTCATGCAAACATTAGCAGGTGGTTGTGTCGCATTTCCAGGCACTCTGGTTGATGACGATGTTGCAGGACCTAGTCAGGCTACCGCTGCAAACATTCTGACGCAGTCATACCAGCATCTTTCAATGTTTGCGCAGTTTCCCGAAGCTGCACCTCAGTCACCAGTGCCGCAGCCGCACTGGTTCTGAACCCTCAGCGACCCGTAACGCACAACTCGTCCCCTTGTGCCTTGCAGGGATCTGAGCCGAGCGTTTTGATTTAGTTGGAGTGTCTGGCAACAGCAGAACTGTGCTTCGAGGCCTGCCATGGTGCGAGTGCGATTCTCACAATGCCCCTGGTTCGCGGACGAGGACCAAGAGTCGTTTGCCCAGAATAGATGTCGCATCGAATCGCCATCTACTGCCAGCTTTTATCGAGGACTTTCATTTCTCGCTCATGCGCTTGGATCCTGCTCAGGTTTGTCTCTGGTCTTCAGTCGCCTGCCAGTACCTTGAGCTTACGCCTGAGTTTTAAGCATACCCGGCTGACTGCAATCTAAGCTGCGAGTCTGCCCTAGCAGCCCTAGCGGCTGCAGGGACTACTGACCTTGGATGTCCTGTGGCCCAGCCGCGAAAGTGGTCCTGCTGCTCTGCTGAAACAGATATGTTTCACTCGACTGTCTAGCCATGCCAGTTCATGGGCATGCAGCTTACAAGGGCGCCTCGATGGGGATGGACATTGGGTTAAGGACACGCCTCCGCCTTGGCAAACTCAGTTGCAAGTGACAACTCTATCCTGTGCGGGAGCAGTGCGAGGCCAGACATGGTCGAGAACCTCAAGGCGAAAACGGTTTTTGAAATGCCTCCCGGCACAACGCGTCGCAGGTAAGTTCTACTCCATACATATATCAAGTTCCGAGGGTCGACGCTGCATCCGGCGAAGTCTTGCTGCCGAAGACGTCGTCGCCCAAGCCCCTGTGAACCACTGCGGTTGGACACACCGCTTTGAGCATCTTAAGCTACACAGTTGCTGAGCAGCTGCACCAGGCAGAAAACGTGCAACGAGACGACGCCGTTTCCTGGCAGCGCAAGGTGTGACCACTGCAGAGATGCATCGCTGGCGAGCAGAGAGAGAGGCCGTATAGAGAGTGAGAAGGAGAGGCTCATTACGTCTGTGCTGCTAATGCGATAGCAGCCCTGCAGAAATGCACTAAGGAGGCAGCTTGCCAAAGCAGTTTTGTCCATCCAGTACAAGATTGCAGCTGCCAGGTAACCAGGACTTCAGGCACAGTGCAGTTTCAGTTCCGGCGCCCGTGGCTTGCGAGGCAGTGGCAGACAGGGTGTGACTATCCAGGCGAGCATGTCTGCTGGGTACTCAGACTCCCAGCCAGCTGTGTAGACAGAAGAGATGCAATGTGATGCTCCGATTTCTCTGCTCGCGTCTGCGTTGCAGCCTTCTTCCCTTCCAGAATCTTCAGTGTCTCGAGTCGAGGGGAACACGTTCACTTCGGCAAGAAGTATTGTGGTCGTCGGCAGAAAACTGCCCCATGGAGCTACCTGGCTTTCATATACACCAGATCTCTGCAAGCGTCGTGCCTGCCTGCTGATGGCTATAGCAGCCGTATCTGCGTGAACGATGCTCAGGCGACGGCTTCATGAAGACGCTGGTGGAGAAGATGCGATGGCGAAATCAGAGCGAGAAGTTTCGCTGTTCGATATGGCCACAGTTTCTTGCAGATCAGAAAATGGCATCACGAGGTGCGGTTATCTTAGCTGCGTTCGCTGGTAAGTATCCTTGCTGCTTTTCTTAACAGCTGGGCATGCGACATGAGTCTTGTTTGAGCTTTGTACCGGTTCTGATTGACAGGCGCTGCACGCAAGTGCGGGCCAGTGAAGATGCGATCGCGAAATAAGCTGACCAGGCTAGGGCTATAGAACTCATTGAACTCACTATCCCATAGACAGTACAGCTTGTGTGACCTCTTTCACGCCGCAGGAGCCAACTGCAGCTGGGGGCAATCATGATGCAGCAACCGCCAGAGCGTGGCTTCACTGCAATCTATGGTCAGAGCCGTGTCAGGTCTGCGTCTTGATGCCTGATTGCTGGTGAGGTCACGATCGTTTTCGAGACAAATTGCTTGGTGGATACTTTCCGGGCCCTGGGCATGAAGGTCCCTTACCAGCAGCACGGGCCCTTCTACGCTCTGAAGGACTATGAGTCTTCTCTTCCAGTGTGCCGACATACACACACCTTTGTCTCAGATTTTGTGTCGATGCGACAGCGATAGGATGGCCGAAGAATGCTTGACAGCTTCCAGCTGGGATCCGAGTGCTAGCTTCGTTTGAGGACATTTGCTTGGTAAACACAGTCCCAGTCTTTGCCTTTTCCGACCAAGGCGAAACATCGTTCCATGCAGCTCTGACATTTTGACGGTTTGACGAACATTTCGTTGCTGTCCGCCGAACCGTCGATGATGGGCTGCAGGTCAACTTCGGGAACCGCACTCACAATTGGGTACCTCTGGCACTGCGGTCCACTATCAGCAGAGCTTTCGAGTATGACCACATCTTGAACTTGTGGTGTCTGGACATGTCCTTGTGCGATGGGTTCTTTCAAGTCGTACCTGCTGATCTTCATACTTCTGTGGTCCGGAGGCAAACAAGCCGAAACTTCGGCCATGGAGGAAATTGCGGACATTCTTGATCACTTTCCAGTTTCAGCTCAGGATTCCTACATGAATGTGCAGTTCCCGTTGCACAATGACAATGGCTCCCGATCGCGAAGTTCGTCGGCAGGTGGAGATTTCTCATATGACCTTGATCAGGATGGAAGCAGCGCCGGTGAGTCCTCCATCCATGCACCGGTTCCGCGGCATCATGACATACTGAGCCTACGAAGAGTGTCCAGCTTTGCGGTTGAAGATGCGAGCGACTGTGAGGATGAGGGATTTTGGGATCTCCGACCAGATTGGTACGAACGTGCCAGGGCTCGAACTGTTTCATCCCTGACATTGGCGCAGTTGAACTCCAGAGAGTCTGCAGGCAGCAGTGATGCTCTCGGAGGTTCTCTGGCGCTTCGCCTAACGAGCAAGAAGCGATCCATGCCAGAGACGAATCCCATGACGACTGCCCAGAGACTGCGCTGCTTGGAGTCCAAGTTCGATGCTTACAAGACCAAAGGAAGACGGATGGCAGTCATGGATGGCTTCTTCCCGAAGCTTCTGCACAGTCCTCAGATCAAGATTCCGTTGACCCCGGAAGAGTTTGTGGCTTTGACTGCAACAGAAGTTGATGCCCTAAAGTACCTGCACCCTCACCCACGAGATTTGCGGGTGCAGTTTTTCCAACAGGAGCACATGTGTTTCATCGACAGTCAAAAAACACAGGGCTCCGTCACGAGCATGATCCACACTTTCGGCCACCACTTCGACGCCGACGCTGTCATTGCAGCCATGTGCGCTGGCCATCGGTGGCCTCGGGCCGGCTATCTAAAGGAGGACATCACCTTTGGCAGCATTCACAAGTTGCAGCTCTTGGCCCCTGAGCTTCTCCATATGCTTGCAGGTCGACCCAGAGATGATGTCCGCATTTGCGAAGTCCTACAACGGCTCCGCCTGCATTTCGACATTGAGGTTGAGATAAGCGCATTGACGTTGAGTGCACAGACCATCAAAGAAGTTTGGAAGGCCCGTGGCGCCGAAGCTGCTCACTATATGGCACGTACATGCACTACATCTTCGAAGCTTATCTCAACGGTCACAGCGTGCCAGACTCACCTGAATTGCAAATGATTTGCAAATTTCTCGCGAGCATGCCAACTACCTGCGTTGCATGGCGTACCGAGTGGGTCATCTTTGGCGAAGACGAGGATTTGGCTGGATCCATCGATTTTGTTGCGAGAGACAGCGATGGCACTTTCTCGTTGGTCGGCTGGAAACGAACATCAGGCTTGGGTGCAGACACGTCAGCCCATCGCGCACGCAAGATGCTGCCACCGTTGCAGGATTTGCAGGACATAAAAGCAGTGCACTATGATCCCCAACTGAATGCTTATCGCTACATTCTGGAGAAGTACTACGACGCGAGGGTGTCCGAAATGTTCGTTGTGTGTTGTCACCCGGAACATGGCGACTCGCCGTTCGTGCGCGTTGTGCCAAGATTGGCGCAAGTGACCGATGCGATGATGGCTGCATGGCGCGATTGCAAATGTGGGGCAGATCGAAGAAGCGCAAAACGACAGCGGCTCAGGTCAGGCGTGTTTCATTCCTTCACCGCTTTCTTCGAGTGCTACCCACAGGCCGTGGCTCTGCTGCCTAATGAACGGGACTTCGAGGCTGCGTCGAAGAGATGCTGGGAAAAGACGATGTGCACCGCCAGGACGCTGCTCAAACTCCTTGCGGAGAAATATCAACAGAAAAACTATATCATCTATATGTTCGTCCACTCCATGCTGAGGAGTAACCCAGATCTACAGAGAAGAATGGAAGGTCTTATCCCACACCCCTCTGTGGATGACCCTTCGTTGCGCGACTGGCTCGGTGCCATGGTCGCCTTTCTCGTGGTGTATTGTCCTCGATGCTGTGATGCTCGGGATCGGCGCCGCTGGAGCAACGTGGACATAACAGCTGCCGGTGGGACTTCAACATCCGCAGATCTTCCCGGGGGATCCCTGCCACAAGACGTGTTGAATCAGCTTCCAGCCTTTTTCTTTTCTCTTCCATATCTTCAGGCGCTCGCCTGCACATGCTCTCATGTGTTCAGATCCATGCGAAGGCTGGAGCATTGCAGAAACTGTTGCATTCCGATGGACAGTGAAGAGTTCCACGACGAGCAGGTACTGCGACAATTGCAACCTGTCTGTGCTGCAGCTCGCAGTCTGACCATCGCGACGAAACAGTTGGTCATGTTCCAAAGTGTGCCTGCAAATGCTTGCATAGTCTGGCGTGTGAATGCTGTGGTTCGGCATCGGGCAACGGGCAACCGGGTGGTCGGCTTTCTGTCGGACAATCCCTTGTTGGGTCACGCTGCTTTCGGTTTATGGCTGCCACGTCGAGTTTCGGGCATCTACATGGGCGTCCGTCAGGGTCACAGTTGGCCTCTTTGTTGCTTACGGATGTCCGGCACGGGTGGCCAATCATCGAAGACGTCTTTACATCGCCAGCAGTCGCTTCTCTGACTGTCAAGCTGCTGACCACCTTCCGCGACCTGAGGGAGTTTCAAGTTATCTCTATCGATGCAACCATAAAATGTTGCATGGGAGTTCTTGGGCAAGAATCCTACCGTGCACCTAAAGCAAAAAGAGATCAGGCCCCGTTCGACGACGACCATGCGTTCAGGCGGGTTCTTACGGTCAGAGGGCGTACAAGTGCCGTGCTTGGCATGTGTGCGATGGCATCAGAAAAGGCTGAAGATGTCTGTATGGCCCTGTCGGAAATGCTTCCGGCGGATGGGCTTGGTCAAGTGCAGTTCCTGTCATCGGATTGTGCCTCAACCAAGCTCTATGCCGAGTTGAAGTGCATTATGCCCAACCTACAGTGTCTGGCGCTTGATCCTATCCACCTCTGCATCGTTTACGAGCAGCTAGCCTCGACTTTGTAGGAGATGTCACAGTCAAGCTTGCAAGCTTGGGTAGACCATCACATGTGCTCAGGTATGCGACATGGCGGAAAAAACGCCAGGCGCTGTGTTCGTCCGCAAAATCATGCACAAGTTCAACATGGTGGATGCAAGTCTTCCTTCTCAGCACTGGGGTCATTTCTACAGAGGCTACGATAGCCGTCAACTTAGCCAGCAGGAACAGACGCGCAGAACCTACATTGAAACCGGTGCTTTTGCCAAAGGCAAAACTCGTAAACTTGAACTTGTAGCGGAGATGGACAGCTCGAAACCCTTTCTTTGCAGACTGGAGTTTATTGAAGCGTTGGCTGCACTGGCTGCGGTTTTCAACGAGGACATGGGACGCAAGGTAACTGGAGCCAATCAATGCATCTCCCACATACTCTGGTGTGCTGCTGATCCTGATCGTGCTGAATGGTACTTCAACAACCAGCGGTTCAGGCACACGCTGAGTCACGGCCTTAGTTAGCTTAAGGTAACGTTGGCATGAGTATGTGTCCACCTTCGTACTAGTTCTAGTGCTGCGTCAACAGGTCGAACAGCCTTGACGTTCCTTCCGGCCGGCACTTCATCCAATGAAGCCTTGCATGCCGAAATTAAGTCATGGTTCTTGCAAACTCAGCAGATTCATAAGAGCACTCTGCGCTTGAAGCTGCTGATATTGACATTGAGCAAAGCTCTGCCTCATGCGCTTGCATTGCAAGCATCAACCATCAGCCAAACGAACAGCAGACTTCTGCTCGCAAGGCTCACTGCTAAGTCAGTGTGGTCTCAAGAAGAATGGCAGTGGTGGTGCTCGTCATGCCTGGAATCTGAGAAGGTACAGAAGGCATGCTTATCGTTTAATCACGAACGTGCCGCAGAAGTGCGTAAAGTGCGCACGTGGGCTCTCAAGCGGCCCTCCGCATCAAAAAGGCAGAAGCAGAAGCGGAGAAGCGGACCATTTTCACTGCAGCTCGAAGATCGAAGCTGCGCACACAAGGGGTCCGTAGGTGACGGTGACGCTGGCATCCTGAGTGCGCTCACAGAAAGAAAGTTGTTCGTGTGACATGCTCGGTTGGTAGGGCATGCTGTGTCTGAGATTGAAAAGTTGTTTCCGGCATTTGATACTGCCATATCGGATTTTGTGCCGCCTTTGCTACGCATGCCGGTGTACGACGATCATCATCGGGAGGCGCATGTTGTCAGCATAGCAGTGTTGGTGGCCTTCTTGGGATCACAGCTTATTTGGAGACTGGAAAATGGCCGACGCAACAGCCCGGCCTGGGACTGTTGGCCGGGGTGGATGCACGTTACATTGCCAGTTGTTGGGAGAGCCAAGATGTTAGCCGGGATCGTGATGCTGCCCAATGTCAACTGTGGCTGTTGAGGTGGCCATAAGGGAGGGCGACGTGATACGTATGTCGGCTCGCCGACAAATCAGCTTGCAGGGTGGGCCACATCAGACCTTCTGGGACTGTAGCCATCATCTCCTTTGACGGTTTGCCATTCGACAGCTTCTTGCAGGATTTTTATATGTGGTTTGTCAGCCATCAACCCTATTGTGGGGTTTGTCACTTTATGCCTTCTTTTGAAGTCCTGATGATACCACTGCTTGTATCTGATCTACTGAGCATGATGTCGACGTATGTCGGCTCGCCGACAAATCAGCTTGCAGGGTGGGCCACATCAGACCTTCTGGGACTGTAGCCATCATCTCCTTTGACGGTTTGCCATTCCACAGCTTCTTACAGGATGTTTATATGTGGTTTGTCAGCCATCAACCCTTTTGTGGGGTTTGTCACTTCATGCCTTCTTTTGAAGTCCTGATGATACCAATGCTTGTATCTGATCTGTCGCAAAGAGGGTGCAAGCCGAGCATTGGAGTACAACCCAGGTGCATTCATGATGCAGGTAAGAGTACAGAGGGATGTGCATTGTATGTTACACCGGGCTGAGTGTTCACACTGTATAACCGACCGAATCAATCACATTATACGTAAAGGTTCCTGCCTCATATATATATATATATATATATATCGTGTGTGTGTGTGTCCTTTGGGGTAAACCAGAGCAGGATGGCAGTTGCCGTCGCCGTAGCCGGGGTCGTCACCATCGCGGCTGCAGACATACATGTATGTAGTAACCGTAAACCCGAATCCCTGTAGTACTGGAGGCGACGGTAGCAGCAGCAGTAGCAGTAGCAGTAGCAGCGGGAGCAAGTGCAGTTGCGGCAGCAGCAATGATTCGGCCACAGACATAGCTTTCAACCCCCACGCACCCATCCCAAATCTCTAGACCGTTTGCCCGAGACACCCTTCACCGAAAACAACAACAAATCACGATCGTACAAACCCTGTTTAAATAGTCAACACGAATCTATAACTAGTTACCACTAATCATGAGGCCTTGGTCATTCGAATGGGTTACGGAGCCTTTTAACATAGAAGCATAAAAGGTTAAAAGGCACCCTAAGGAATAGTATTACTAACTATTCCGATTTAAATTAAAAGATAAGCTAAAACCAGAAGAACTTCTGGAACCCCAGGTAATCGTATTTACTATTTATTCCGAGCTCTATCCAACTCCTCTACCCAGAGTTTCCCATATCCCTTACTTAAAGAATATGCCTTAAACCATATTAGGGATCCTACTCTGATTCAAGGTATATGCCTTATTTGACCAAGGGATATTGCAGTTTTTGGATACCCTGAACCTCTGGATCCCCTGTAGATCCCTTTTAAAGTTAACAAATAAGAAAAACAAGTGCAAACTTGTGTTACATAACGGTTCCTTTAAAGTAACAAGTATAAAAGCATGGTGCTCCAAAGCCCAGTTAAGGAATCTATTCTTGGTTGACTTCTGAACCCCTCCTAAATGTTCAACCTTTTTAGCCTCCTGATTATACTTCACATAGACACCCACAAAGTCAAAGTCCTAAGAGCCAACCAGAAGGACGCCAAGAGAAGGTAGTTAGAAACCTACTATAGAACCCTTATAGACCTCTTCTGGAACCCCTTACATATAGTATCCCTTCAAGGAACCCCCACACTAGTACAAGTAATTATTAAAAGCCCCTATCCAAAGCCCTAAGCCCTATAGATCTCTTAAAGGAGCGCTTGAGGATCCCTTTAAAGGGCCCCTTCAGGGATCCCTTTAACGGAACCCTGAAAGGAACAACCTTAAACCCTAAACCCCTAAACCTCTAAACCCTAAGCCCTAAATCTCTAAACCCTAAACCCCTAAACCCTAAACCCTAAACCCCTAAACCCTAAACCCCTCAACCCTCAACTCTAAACCCTAAACCCCTATAAACCCTATAAACCCTAAACCCGTAAACCCTAAACCAGTAAAGCCTAGACCCTGAACCCGTAAACCCTAAACCTTAAAACAGGAGCCCTTATTATAGATCCCTTAAAGGGGAGGCTCTTGGTGCTTCCGACCTCGGGCCGGGGCGGAGGATAGCCTGAACACGGCTTAGGGCTTCCCATTTAAAGGCATCTGTAAGAGCTCCTGTAAAGGGATCTATAGGCTTTTTTAGGGCTCCTTTAAAGGGATCTATAGGTCTTTTAGGTTTTAGGGTTTTAGAGTTTAGGGTGATAGGATTTTAGGGTTGAGGGCTTTTGGGGTTTAGGGTTTTTAGGTTTGACGGTTGAGGAGTTGACTCAAGAAAGACCCTGACTTACCCGACAACTCAGTAAAAATCTTATATGATCCCTACATGTTATGTAGGGATGAAAGTGCCCCGAAAAACATTAAAGATTACCTACCCGACCGCTAGGCTTGACGTTCTAAAGGGTTTGAAAGCGTTGATGCTTGCGCCCTACTTCAGCCTTCGCTCTCGTTTAAAGTTAAAGACGTTCAAAGCTTATGTGGGTTCAGAGCGCAGGTGTGTACTTTAATGCTGCAGGGCTCACGGTTTAGGAATTTTCAGGCACTAGGGATTGAAAGTGGGCCTGTGGGGTTAGGCGTGGGGGTTTATTGTTTATATAAAGGAGTTTCCGGCTTCTACACCCAGCTAGCTTGACCTGACAATTTCAACAGCCCAAAATCGGGACTCTTTGCAGACTTTGCATGCTTATGTGCGAACTATTCGTACTCTTGGGGAACTTGAAACATGTTGAATTGGTGTAGCTACCACTATGGGCTATTAGACCCTAAAGATCCCTATTAGGACCCTATTAAGGGTAGGTTAAGGTACCCTTAAGGTCTAATAGCCCATAGTGGTATGGCGCCCCTGGTTCCCCGGTATACCCTGAAAGCAAGAGATCCAGTTGCTGCTGGACATCGACCCACAGGCCCCCAACACCTCAGACCCTCTATGGGAGTTTCCGAAAATTAGGGGTACCTTATTTTTGGGGGTCCTCATAATACTCGGGATCCTACTATTTAGAGGCTCATATGAGGGTCCCCTTTTTTTCGGAAACTCCCATCTACAAAATACAGTAGGTTATGACCTCAGAGCCCACCGAACAGCAGCTTTGAGATCCCACAGAAGCCCTAAAGAATCGGGCTCCTTTAACGGGATCTATAAGGGATCTATAGGGTTCCTTTATGGGGACCTAGGAGGGATCTATAGGGTTTAGGGTCTAGCGTTTACCAGCACCCCCCCACAACTACCCTCTATGATACCCTAAATGGCGACATTTTAGGGACCACAAGGGCTCTATTAAAGGGTACTTGGGGGGTGCCGGAAAGCCTGAGAACCCTGCGATCCGAAAGCACGATTCCCAAGTTGGAGTAGATTGAGGCTCAAAATAGCCCAAAAGCCTTATATACTATGGTCTTTGGGGCCAAAAGCCTTAAAATATGAGTCCTTAGAGCCTAAGGGTTAGATTACGGACACCCTACGCCCAAAGCCCGGAGCCAGAAAACTCTACCTGGGGATCCAAAAACCTACCGTTTTAAGGGTCAGACCCTATAACTAAGGGGTCATAGCCTGCTATTTTGTAGGGTTTGGGGATACAGGTAACCCCTAAACCCCTTTAGGGGAAGCCTTATAAGACCCTTTAAGCGAGCCCTTGTAGAACCCCGTAAGGGAACTCGGAACCGCTATTATAAGGGCCTTAATAATTGGAATAAGGTTTTGGGGTATATAGTATATTCTACTATACTGAAAGTAAGGAACCCCGAGAATAGTATTGGTAACTATTTAGGCCCTACATGAAACCATCCTAAACCCTAAAACCCTGAACCCAACCCTTAACAGAACCCCCAAAAGCCTAAAACCCTAAACCGCTCGCCTGCAGGGAACTTGAAGTTTGCCGGAAGGGGCGCATTCGGCTCCCCAGGCGGAGGTGGATAGCCCTGCAGTTTACTAGGTTGGCCCCTTAAAGCCTCTGAAAAATATTCGTAAATAGGGTCCTACTAAGCCCAATAAGGGAAAATATAAAAGGTCCCAAAGGCCTACCTAGTTTAGGGTTTTGAAGTTTCAGGGTTTGGGGTCTAGGGTTTCGAGATACAGGGTTTAGGGTTCGGAGTTTAGGGCTTAAGGGTTAGGGGTTAGGCTTTGGGGGGTTTAGGGTTTGAGGGGTTTAGGGTTTAGGGTTTGGGGGGTTTAGGGTTTATAAGGGTTAGGGGTTAGGCTTTGGGAAGTTTAGGGTTTGAGGGGTTTGGGGTTTAGGCTTTGGGGGGTTTAGGGTTGGAGGGGTTTAGGGTTTAGGGTTTGGGGGGTTTAGGGTTTAAGGGTTAGGGGTTAGGCTTTGGGGTGCTACTGAGCTTAGTTACAAGACCATGGGACTTAGACACTAGGTTTATGAACAACAAGGTAACGACAGTTCTTATAACTCGGGTCATAAATGAGGTGACGACACTTTTAGTTACTCATAGCCCCAGTTAGTGTTGCTTAATGTTGGATACTGATTCAGAAAGCTTGGGTCTTTAGTAGGGTTCTTTATATGAGTCCTAACATACAGGGGTTATAGGGCCAAGGTTGCTTAATCAGATTCCTACACAATCTATAGTTAACCTTACGTACTACGTCCCGGGATCCTCGAAGTTCTTGTCCGGTATCCCAGGGAAATGATAGGTAAACCTCCGGGATTCTGGTCGCTAAGCCCTACACACCTTTAATCTAACCGGTTCTGAAGAGAGTGCCGGCCAGCCTCCCAAACCCTGACCCCTAACTAAACCCTAAACCCCAGGACTCTAGTACCCCAACAAGTTAAACGTTACAGGTTCTACTACTAGCTTGGGCTTCCTTTCTGGGATTCCGTTGTTGGGTTCTGTCGAACCCTACATGCCTGAATCCCAACCCTAAACCCAAAGATTCTTTAATGTAATAAACCAAGTCCCAAATACCTTTTCCTTAGCCCTCAACCCTAAACCCCTGGGCCTTAAAATCTATAGACCCCCGCCGCCTTCAAGGCTTCCTTAAGGCACCTTTAAAGGCGTGCTTCTTCAAGATATGGGTAGCACTCTGGGGTTCGGAGGTTTGGGGTATAGGGCTTTGGATTTGGTATAGCGTGTAGGCTTGAGGATTTAGGGCTTGTGGGGTCCAGGGTTTCCTTCACAGCACCTGCATGATACATTCTGGACAGCGCGGTCACGCCATGCCCTGCCACTCCCATGGTACTCCTCAACAATTCTTTAAAGGAGCCCTTCAAGGAGCACTCTACTAGACACCTTTAAATGCGGTGTATGACCCCCTGAAGGAATTCACATTTACCGTCTTTGAGATATCTGGGTTACTCTGCGCAACCATAAACCCGGCAACAGTCCATTTTAGGGGTCATATTGAGGGCTGTATTTGGTTCCAATTTGAATAGCACATGGGAGTTTCCGAAAATAGGGACCCTAATATAATACCCTAAATAGTAGGATCCATATTATAAGGACCCCAAAATAAGCTACCCCTCATTTTCGGAAACTCCCATATATCTGTTACAGAGAGGAAAGAGTACTCAACCTAAAGCGGCAACCAGAGACTCGAAACCCTAAGCCCTCATCCCCAAACTCCTACACCCTCAACCCCCCGCCCTCAACCATAAACCCCCAAGCATTCCTAGACCCTATAATTTCCCTTAAACCCCTACCTGTGGATCCAAAAACCTACCGTTTTCAGGGTCACACCCTATAATCAAGGAGTCATAACCTACTATTTTGTAGGGTTTGGGGACGCAGGTATACTCTCAACCCTAAACCCTGCATGCCGTGCGCCGCCAGCCTTCGGAAACTTGAAATCTGCCGGAAGCTCGGCATCCGGCGGCGGGGGCGGGTAGCCCTGTGCGATTTTGCGGGTTCAGGGCTGGTTCTTCCGTCCCGATTTCTGAAGAGAGGAATCAGGGAATAACTTATGTGTAGCTTGCTTCAAGTTCTTGTTCTGGTACGTGTTGTTGGTGTGGGTGTGTGGGTGTGTGGGTGTGTGGGTGTGTGGGTGTGTGGGTGTGTGGGTGTGTGGGTGTGTGGGTGTGTGGGTGTGTGGGTGTGTGGGTGTGTGGGTGTGTGGGTGTGTGGGCGTGTGGGTGTGTGGGTGTGTGGGTGTGTGTGTGTGTGTGTGCGCGCGTGCTTGTATTTTGGCTTACGTTTGGATACTTACCCTTTCTTGTGAGATTGCGCTCAAAGCGTTGGAGGATTAGTTTGGCTTGCTCATCCTTTTTGGGGCCCCTTTGACAAGGGTCCTCCTGTGACGCCAAACCCTTCAAAATAGTAGGTTACGGCTGATGGACAAAATCCTGCATGACCCATAATAAGGAATATACCATAATTTCCTTATATTCCTTATTATTGGTCATGCAGGATTTTTGTCCATCAGCCGTATGACCCCTTAATTAGAGGGTCGAACCCTTGAAGCGCTAGGTTTTGGGATCCCCAGGTTGGTTCTTGCAGGGTGCGGCATTCAGAATTTCAATCAAAGGGAAAAGGAGGGACCCTTAATGGGGACCCCTACCCTATAATGGGCTATATTAAGGGTCCCTCCTTTTACCCTTGGACTTCAGTCTATTTTAAGTGTGGGGCAGAAAACCTGAAACACTAAACCTCAAACCCTATCCAAGTTCCGTAAGCCCATACCTTGAAACCTACACCTCAGCTGGTTGGTATGAGGTCTATCTGAAGTTTACCTCAGGCTTTCGGATTGATGTAGGATTGTACTATGGGGTCCTTCAGAGACGAGAATAGAAGCCTAATATACCGAACTTCTTCGACACCAGCATGTAGCCCTGAACCCTCAACCCTCAAAATCTCGAAGCCGAACCCTGAAACTCCCAAACCTCATATAAAAAACCCACAACCCGACACCCAGGACATGCACAAGATCTTCCAATCTTGCTGATTAGGGAACATAACTCAAATCACCTTCGGGTTGAAAAGCCCAAACTCACAGACCTTGGGAAAACTCGAACGGTTAAGGTTTAGGGTTTATGGGGCTTATAGGGTTTATCGGGTTTAGGATTCCGAGACCTTGGGAAATTTGAAGTCCGCAGGCAGCTCCGCAAGAACCTCAGCCGGCGGTGGCGGTGCTGCGGCGGGCTCCTGCTGCTATGCGGAGTTGGGTTTTAGGACTTTCGGGGTTTAGGGCTTCCCAGAGACTCCAATATCCCTAATAGGAACATACCTTGAATCATATTAGAGATCCTACTATAATTTAAGGTATATTCCTCAATTCAATCATATTGTAGTCTCTGGGCTTATAGGGTGTAGGGTGCGGGATCTAATGTTTGGGGTTTTGGGTTGAGGGTTGTGGTATTTACGAGGCCTTCTATAGGATGTGATGAGCTTTTAAGAAGACGTAGCTTCAGAACTCATGTATGCAAATAACATCTTCTTCGACCTGGAACTCACACATACTTGGACAAGCGTGGGACTTGTTCTTGTATACCGTAGTCCCTGCTTGACGATCCTTCCCGAAACTGTAGTTTCGCTGTGCTTGCCTGCCTTCCCGACACCGCCAAACCCAGAACTTCACACACCTGAACAGTAACGCCTGCAAAATCCTACGAACACATGACATGCCATCGCTTAGCAGAAAGCATGCGAAGTGTAATTGTCATTCATGCCGACTCTCATGGCCATAGAACCCTCAGAAGAAGACACATAGTGTCCCTTCAAGAAAGCTTTTACGAACCTTCCCAGGAGCCCTCGTCTAATTTGCAAGGTTCCTAAACCCTTAATAACTTAAACCTATAGACCTAAACCAAAAAAACAACCCCAAGGAACCCCTTGCAGACCCATCACCGAACGTTAAGCCAACCCTTGCAATAATATGAACCCAGACCTTCCAAAATCCCTTAATTAAGGAATATACCTTAAATCATATTAGGGGTCCTATTATGATTTAAGGTATATTCCTTAATTAAGGCATTTTGGAAGGTCTGGGAAGGTCCCTATGCTCTGAGCCTTTTTGGTTCTGCGATCCAAAAACTGAACACCTGAACCCCTTAACCGCACGACCCTCACACCATACAGCCCTGCACTGAAACCCTCAACACCCTGTTGAGATCAGGGATATGTGGGGCTTAGGGCCCTCATGAAGCCGAGGTCCTGCGCAGTCTTTGGCGCAGTCGTGGCCACATCCTCTTTCGCAGCCCTGGATAGCCACGCGACTCGGGTTTTACAGGAGTACTATATAGGGGCCTTAATGATTAGAATAAGGTTCCTTGAAGGGTTCCTTTATTTATAGGGGTTTAAAAATACCATAAGGGGTATATTTTTTTGGGGGGGTGGGTTTAGCACAGTTTGGTACATCGTAATATCATTGGCCCTAGTAGTAATCGTATTTCGATAAATTCAAACAGGGCACTATATTAGGGTTTGGGGTTTTAAGGGCTTGGTGCTGCCAGGGTTCTCATCTGTGCAGCATGTTTGTATTCACCTTTTAATGGACAGCGCAGACGGGCTTACAAGGTCGTGCCGGTTCTTGTTTGGGGCTGTGCTGGGTTTTAGGATTTGCTTCGGGTTTGCTTCGTTTCGGGGCTCTACCCAGAGGCCCCATAGTAGTTCCTTTTGGGGATTACCTTATTATAGTATACGAACCCCATGGGCCAACTACTTTGGGGCCTTTGGGTAGGCATTATCATCGACATTGATCGCCTGCTCAGTGCCATCTGAATCAGAAAGGTTCAGAACTCGCACCTCCCATTGTCTCGTCACCACACTAAAAATTCCGACACCATCAAAATTCATGTAAAGCCCCCAAATCATTGACCCTTTGCACCGAACCAGAACCACAGGGTTTAGATCCACAGGGCTTGTTCGACAGAGTTGGCTTTTAAAAACTTTTACAGACTTTTAAAAACTTTAAAATGCAAGAAAAACATTCTAAAAACTTTTAAAAACTTTAAAAGACTTTTAGAAACTTTAGAAGACTTTAACAAACTTCAAAAGACTTTTCAAAACTTTAAAAGGCTTTTAAAATATTTAAAAGACTTTTAAAAACTTTCAAAGACATGTAAAAGCTTTAAAAGACTTTAAAAGACTTTTAAAAGCTTTTTAAAACTTTTACAAACTTTAAAAGACTTTGAAAGACTTTTAAAGACTTTAAAAAACTTTTAAAATTGTTTAAAAACTTTAAAACACAAACAACTATTTTTTCTACATTTTTAAGGTTTTTTCCAAGAAGACGAGGATGAAGAAGACCTGGCACAGGGTTTAAAGTTTCAGGGTCTTTAGGGTTTGGGGTTAGAAGGCAGAGTGCCATAGTATTAGGGGTTTGAGGGTAATGAAAGGGTTAGGGTTAGAGCTTCAGGGTTTTAGGGTGTAGGGTTAGAAGGCAGAGTGCCATGGTATATGGTTGAAGGCTAATGGCTGAAAGGCAAAGTCCCAAAGTCTTCAACATGAATGGGCTTCAGTTTTGGTAGTTATCTTGGAATGATCGTGGCTTGGCTTCGGGCTTTTGGTCGTGCCCAAACCCCCGCTCAACAGCTCCAGGTACTCCCACACCCTCGTACTGTACCACTACTGCTACTTTAATACTACTGTACTACCACTTTACTACTACCCTCTTACAAGTATACTTCTGTACTACTATCGCACCCCTACTGTACTACGACGGTACTACTTTTGTACTACTGTACTACTACCGTGCTAGTACTTGTACTACTACTGCACGACACACCACTGCACCGCACCAGGCCTCAGACGTGGTCGATTGTGGAGGGGAGTGTAGGTTGGAGGCAAAAGTCTTCAGAGTGAAAGGTTTGCAGTTTTGGTAGTTCTCGTTGAGTGACCGTGTCTTGGCTTCGACTTTTTGTCGTCCCCAAACCTCGCTAGACAGCTCCAAGTACCCCTAAACCCTCGTACTGCACTGTATCTACTACTACTATAGTACTACTCTACCCTGTTGTACTACTACTGTACCGTACCAGGCCTCAGACATAGTCGATTGTGGAGGGGAGTGTAGGTTGGAGGCACAAGTCTTCAAAATGAAAGGTTTTCAGTGTTGGTAGTATCTTGGAGTGATCGGGGCTTTTGGTTTCCAGCCTTTGGTGATCCCCCCAAGCCGTTAAACAGCTCCAAGTACACTTAAAAACCTCGTACCGTGTTACTACTGTACTACTACTACTGCATTACTACTGTACTATTACATGCATTACTACTGGACTATTACATGTACTCACCGGTGCATCATCGAGCTTCTTCTTGTATCTTTGCTACCTGTAATGTGGCGGCCGTTTAATAGCCACCCCCCCTCGACCAAAGGTTTTTGGTTTGAATAGTCTGGTGTCCGTGACCCCCTGGACCGGGGTTCGGCTGGCTGAGGGTCTGAATGGCTTTGGATAAGTTAGAAGGGAAATGGGGGGTCGCATGGTCGGCTTGAAACCTGCGCGAACGCCGCAATCGGGGGGCTTGGGGATCACCAATAACTTGAAACCAAGCCCCGATCACTCCAAGATAACTACCAACACTACAAACCTTTCATGTTGAAGACTTTGGCCTCCAACCTAACCACCCCCACGATCGACCAAGTTTGAGGCCTGGTACGGTACAGTGGCGTGTAGTACAGAGTACAGTAGTACAGTAGCATAGTAGTACATTGGTGCAATGGTAGTACAGTAGTAGCACAGTACAAGCACAGTAGTGTGTTTCATCGACTCAAGCAGAGAGCGCCCCTGTAAACTTTGCTTTGTGTGGGTGCTTTGTCTTTGCTCTTTAAAGGTTTTGCTGTCATATCTGGTATCTATATGTGCTTATAGGGTCATGGCTTTGAGTTTGGCGCGGGGGCGAGGCTGGCCTGGGAGGTGGGCTGATAAGGCGCAAGGGCGAGGGCTGGGGACCGGGCTCGGGACTTCAAAATTTTTGAAGACGAATTAAGATTTAATGAGATTTATAGTTAGATGTAGTAAGATTTTATTTGGGTTGTTTTCCTTTCTAACACTGATAAGCATTTATATAATCTCCCTGCAAAGGGAATCTCGATCTATCTATCCAAGAAAAGATGCTTCCACGCGGGGGTTCAAGGGGGGGTATCCCCCCCTTTTCCCCGGAGTGCTGCTCACTTCCGCCAGATTTTGCCAACAGATGTGTGAAATCCCTGGCCTTTTGTTTAATGCGGTATTTACAGGCTTTTTGCTCGGTGGCGGATCACTTCCGCCAGATTTTGCCCGCAGATGTGTGGGATCCCTGGCCGTTGTTTTAACGCGGTATTTACAGGCTTTCTGCTCGGTGGCGGCTCACTTCCACCAGATTTTGCCAACAGATGCGGTGGTGGGCTGGGGTTGGGGGCTGGGGCCCGCAAGGGGTGTCCGATTAGGTTTTGAAGAAACGCGGATCCCAAAATCACGGATCGCAAAGAGTGTCTCCCTGCAGGTTGTATTAAAACATAGGTTCCCAAATCATGAACCGCAAGGGCTCCCCCTGCGGCTGTCCAAAAACTCGCAGCTCGCAAGGGGTGTCCGGTGCCTGTCCCCATACCAAAATCATCAAATCGCAATGGGTGTCCCCCGAAAGTAGGGGGTTGGGTCGGGTGGGGGGGGGGTCGGCTGGGGTGGGGCTGGGCTGGCTGGGGCTGACGATGCGGCATCTTGGAATTGGGCTGGGCTGGGGGGGGATGGCCGGTCCCCGGCTCAATCACCCCAGTGTGGATTGCTTTTCCCTTTTCCTAAATTTGGGCTCTCCTTTTTTGAAAAAACATTGCCGAAACAAACTTGACCAGACTGAGCCAGGTTTTCTATATCTTGTTTTGCTTCCAAGCAGGAGGCGACGTTGTGATTCGCTTTTTTGTGAAGAAGTTTTGAGCCAAGACACACAACAACAGACTCGCACAAAACAGTCACCAAGCAAACACAAACAAGCAGCAACATGCCAAACGCATGCGAATACTGAAATTGACTAATAGCATCACCCCACTAATACAGGTTAATGTGGGGGTCCTTCTGGTCCGGTGTGCCTAGTTGATGCGTGTTTCCTGTGCTTATTCGGGCTGTATCAAAAAATGGTGGCCTAATTAATGATTAGTGCGTTCTTTGTTGGGCCGACTGATTTTTTGTATTTCTCTTCTACGACTGTCCTACTACTGTACTATTACAATACTAATGCACTGCTGTACAGGAGTGTAGGCCGGACGAAAAAGTTCTCAACATAAAAGGTTTTAGTGTTGGTATCTTGGAGTGATCGTGGTTTGGACTTTGGTCGTGCCCACACCCCGCTAAACAGCTCCAGGTACTCCCACACCCTTGTAATGTACCCCTACTGTACTACCACTTTACTAACTACCTTCTTACTACTGTACTTCTGTATTACTATTGCACTGCTACTGTACTACTGAATATGGTACTACTAGTGTACTACTGCATTACTACTGTGCTATTACTTGTACTACTACTGTACGACACACCACTGCACCGCTCGAATCCATGTGGGGAAGGTCGGCATTTCAATCAAATCCTAAACCCTTAGACTCGATCACAACCCCCAACTTAAATTGATAAACTACTTTAAAAACAAATACAAACAAATTTGTAGACGTAGAACAGCAGGAAGCCAGGTTGAACAGCAGGATGCCATTTATCATTTGACTCAATCACAACCAAAACTATTTAAAAAGATTAAATATTAACTTCAACAACAAATAAACAACAAATTTGTAGACATACAGCAGCAGGAAACCAAGTAGAACAACAGGAAGCCATTTGACTCAATCAGAAACAAAAACTCATAATTCACAAACATGTATTTTTTACACCAAAAATAAAAATAAAAATATTTTAACAACTGTAAAACACAAAAAACATATTTAAAAAACTTTTAAATACAAAACAACACTTTTAAATACAAAAAACACTTTTAAACACAAATAAAGCCAACCACATACAAAAATAAGATTTTGGGTTCCTTTCATATAAGCCTTGTTGATCTAAACCCTGTGGTTCTGGTTCGGCGCAAAGGGTTAAGGACCAAACATAAAACCTGAACGGACCCAGGCCGTAAAGGAACGCCCCTAAACTGTGGCGCCGAACCCGAACTTAAACACCCTGAACCCTCGACCCTAGACCTAAAAGCTCAACCCTCGAATCGAACGCTGAACCCTAAACCCGAACCCCTAAACCCCTACACCCTGATCCCTAAACCCTGAAACCTACAGCCTTAACACTAAACCCCAAACCCTGAAACCCAAACTTGAACCCTCAACCCCTAAACTCAAAACCCTGAAACCCTGAAAGCCTAAACCCTCGAACCTGAACCCAAAACTCTGAAACCCTGAAACCCTAAACTCCTATAGATCCCGTTAAAGGAACCCTTATAGACCCTTTTTAAAAAAGAACCCCAAACCCAAAGCCCTGAAACCCTCCACCGCCTCTTCGGCGTGTCCGCTGCCTTCCTAGGCCTCTGCTCGAACTTAATCTTTGCCTCCTCTCTGACAAAGCAGTCAGGGTTTAGGGTCTGGGGGTTGAAGGCTTTCAGGTTTTAGGGTTTACCCAGAATCCCCAAAGTAGTTCCTTCTTGGGATTACCTTATAGGATTCTATATATGAACCCCCCAAAAGGAACTGTCAGTGCTGGACCCTAAATAAAGTGCTAGGGGTTAGGGTTTTTAGGGATGAAGGGTTTAGGGATTTAGGGCTTCGGGGACGCGAAGGAGCAGTATAATACCTTTTTAAAGGAACCCCAAATCCTATGAGCCCGAAAACCCTAAACCCTAAAGGAATCCTATGATACTACCCTTTGCCGGGTTTCTTCTTTAATAAAGGGTTTAGGGCTTGGGGTAGTCTTTCGCTCCTTTTGGATAAAACCAGTGGTCCCCTTCTGAAGGGCTCTGTAGTATGGGATCCATGAAACGGGACTCCAGACGGCTGAAGATTTCCAGGGTTTTAGGCATTCAGGGCTTCAAGACATACTAAGCTTAAAAGTGTAGGGTTAGAACTTAAGGCTTAGGGCCTAGGGTTTACAAGGGTGTCTTACATGGGGTTTTAAAAGGTGTGTACAACTGATCAGTTGGAGAGGGCTTTATATCTGCCGGCTGCTGTACTAATCAGGGCGACGTAACTTGGAACACCGGTGCCCAGAGACTCCTAAGTACCATAACCCCAATTAGGGTCCCTCTTAGGGTACTTATAAGTCTACTTACTACCTACTTACTAAGTCCCCCGACCCTCCAAGTGGCGGCTCCTGCCTTCCCTTTCCTTTTGCAGCGGTTGGCTCTGAGAGAACACCCGGCAGTCTCTGCGAGTCTTTGGGAAGCTGTGCGTGCTGGTCGGCGTGGTCAAGAAAAAGTAACCTATACCGGGGGTTAGGGCTTAGTTTAGGTTAATTATATTTAACGTAGATGAACCGAGGCTGCATTTCAGGGGCTAAATTGCTTTCTGAAGCTGTTATGAACTCCATCAAACCACAACGTTGGCTTTGGTTCATGCTGATCAGAAGAACACGGGCAATACAATATAGTACTGAAGTCAGGTTACGATCAACACTGGCCGTATATCATAGCAACTCGAACAATCATACTTGTGGTCCTTCTTTGGCCTCTTCTCGCGCTTCTTCTCCTCCGCAGACGGGGCGATGAACCCCATACCCCACCGTGAAGGCATAACGCATCCGAAAAACGCAGCCTCATCGACTCGTGAAAGGGACACAATGTTTCCTCTAAGCATCACATCTTGGGGCTAAGGCTACCATCCGAAATTCCGTTCATAGTTCATACCAGACTTTTAAGATGTCTCTACAGCACGGTATGCAGTTGCACACGATAGTGTGGAAAGCAAGCTCGCAGAATTCGTTGGCACTTGTCTGAAACTAGAAGTTTAAAGCTGTGTTTGGGCCAACAACGTGTGCAAGTATGCAAGTGTTGCAAACAGGCCCAAAACACAGGTTTGAGAAGGTGGCAGCTAGAAACAACATCGAACTCATTGAGCCATGGCATAGAGTCGTAGTTGATCATTCTGCTACCAAGACCCCACCAAAGTAACCGGAATAGAATCCATGAACACCGGTTCCGTAAATAGAGTCGTAATTCACAGCCATACACAGCCCATACTGAGCTAAATCGACAAATCCCGGTAGCTTAAGCCTCACAACCTTAAACCCGATAGTCCTTACAAGCCGCCTCTACATCCCTTTTAACAACTTCTTCGACAGGAGCCCCGCCCATCCTACTTGTCGGGTATCATGGGGAATTAAAAGTTAACCTGTTTGGTTATATAGGGATTGCATAGGGGGCTATGCTACCCAAACAAGGTTAAAGGTTTCCTACTCTACTACTTAGCCATGCTTCCTTCCGCGCAGCCGTCGTCGCAATTGCCGGTGCAGCGGACTTCTGCACCTCTGCGGCGCAAGGAGTCACGGCAACCCTACCCATAGGCCCCAAAGTAGTTCCTTTTTGGGATTGCCTTATAGGATTCTGCATATGAATCCCAAAATGGAACTACTTTGGGGCTTATGGGTAAACCCTGAACCTTAACCGCGGGTTTATATGGAGTTCCTTTACGGGCTCTGGCGGGCGTAAGACTTACGGCTCAGAGTTTGGAGTTCAGAGTTTGGGGTTTGGAGCTTGGCCGTCATGCTTTGAGGCTCCGGGTTTAAGGCACCAGGACTTAAGCAAGTGCGTCTGTAACTACCAGCGAAGCCCGTATTGCTCCGAATTTCGGAAGCCCCTGGGTCCTTAGGTACAGGATTTTTAGCAGCACAAAGCTAAAACAGCAATTGTAACCAACTCTTTGGAGCTCCTTCCATTGCAAAAACCCGTACTTACAAAGCACACAAACACAGAAACACATGCACATACATGTCTATCTATGATAGACATACTTACTAAGTCAGTCATTTCCAAAACCCTCATTAGAACCCTTCAACCCTAAACCCTCTAAAGCCCTTAAACCCCTTACACCCTAAACCTTAAACCGTGAAACCTATTTCCAAAACCCGTGGCTTCGGGTACCCAGAGACTCCAATATCCCTTAATTCGGGAATAATCCTTAAATCATATTAAGGATCCTACTATAATTCATGGTATATTCCTTAATTAAGGGATATTGGAGTCTCTGGGTAACTGCAGCCTCGTCGTTTTTCGGCTGCTCCATCTTCCGCTTCTTGGGCAGCGTGACCTCTTTCCAAGGGTAAAAGGAGGGACCCTTAATGAGGACCCCTATAGGTATATACCCTTAATATAATAGCCATTATATACCCATCATAGGGTAGGGGTCCCCATTACGGATCCCTCCTTTTCCCCTCTGAAAGGTTCATGTGACGTAGTAAACAGGGCTGGGGTGAGTTCCTTTTAGGGGCACGGTAGGGTTCTGTATATGGAAACTAAACAGAGGTCCTGTAGGGGATCTATAAGGGTTTACCTGTGGCTCCAAAAACACACCGTTTCAAGGGTTCTACCCTCTGAAGAAGCGGCCATACCCTACTGTTTTGTTGGGTTTGGGGTCACAGGTAGGGCTTAGGGGATCATGAGGCTTAGTTCACAGAATAAATTTAAAGGGTACTATAGGGTCCTACGGTGGATGATATATATATATATATATATCTTGCATTACCTTATTGACCCCAGACTATGGGAATTATGGTCTATTCCTTTTTATGGGTAACCATGTCATCAACCGCAGAAAAGGGTTTCCCTTTAAGGGCTTGAGGTTTACACCCCAACGGCCGACGGGGTCGGGCTGTGAGGCTTGGTATCTGGGGTCCTAAAGAAGGCATAGAGAAATACAAACTTCCTGCATCCCCAAACCCTGCAAAATACTAGGTTATACCCCAGATTAGAGGTAGGTTAAGCAGCACTTTAAGAGCCATAAGAGCCATAGAACTTACGTGTATCCCCAAACCCTACAAAATACTAGGTTATGACCCCTAAATTGGGGGGATCTGACCCGTAAAACACTGGGTTTTGGGATCCACAGGTTAGAACCGCTTCCAACCCCAAACAAGGTACACCGAACTGTACTTACTAAGTCCCATGAACCCCCAAGTACCCTTATAGAACCCTTATAGAACCCTTTTTCCTCCCCTTACAGACGAAACCTATAGATCCCTAAAGGAGCCCTCAAAGGAACCCCAGAGATCCCTAAAGGAGCCCTCAAAGGAACCCCAGAGATCCCTATAGGAGCCCTCAAAGGAACCCTAGAGATCCCTTAAAGGAGCCCACAGACCTTGCAGTTCTTCAGTTCGTACAATCTCCATACGAAGATGGCCGAATTTTTGCAGCATTGGCATTGGAGCACCAGGGTTTAGGGTTTAGGGTTTAGGGTTTAGGTCCAAATTCCTCCCCACGGGCGGATTGAGGTCCGGCCCAGCAGGCGCGGCGAATCCGTCATCGTGGCTTCTGCACCCCCAGCACACTTGAGGAAACTCTCTTCACGTTCTGAGACACGCGCGGCGCAAGTCAAGGGGAAGGCTAAGACTTGGAATTGTAGTCGTCATCACGGTTTAGGGTTTAGGGTGCGCTCTCTGCGAAGTACCAAGGGCTCGTTGGGTGCCTCTTCGGTGGCCTTGGCCGCTGGCTTCTTGCTTGTGGTCCTGGTCCCCGTCTTGGCCCGTGCCAGCTCGGAGCGAGCCCTGAAAGAAATCCTATACATCCCCTAAAGAAGCCCTCAAAGGAACCCTAGGGATCCCTTAAAGGAGCCCTCTATATGCTTTAGGATGTAGGGTCCTTCTTGAAGGACGCACATGAAGAAATCATGACAGGGAACCCCTTACCATGGAACCCTACTATAGATCCCCTATAGACCCCTTTAATGAAACCCTTTGAATGAACCCCCAAAATACTAGGAACCCCCAAAAATTGAAGTTTTGTAGGGTCGTTTCGTTTCAGGGTCCGGAATCCCTAAACCCTAAACCCTAAAACCCTAAACCCTCAACCCTAAACCCCTAAGCCCTGAACCCCTAAACCCTAAATCTACTTTCTAGATCCTCCCGGGATTCTGGGAAGCCCGATCTCGGCACCTCGTCCCCAGGCAGAGCCGAGGCCTCCGGAGGAAGCGCTTCCTCCCGGCAGTCAATGAGGCATTTTAAGATTTAGGAGTTGGGTTTAATTCATGGTTTAAGGGTTTAGGATTTAGGGTTTAAGGGTTTAGGATTCAGGGTTTAAGGGTTGAGGATGTACGATTCAGGGGTTAGGGGATAGGATTTAAGGATTCGGGCCCGACACCAAGAACCGTCGCACCTCCTTAAACGCAATCTTAAGCCCTGTGGAGACCAGGGCCTGAAAAGCCGCAGCAGAGTCGAGGCCAGGCTTAGGGTTTAGGGTTTAGGATTTAGGGTTTAGGGTTTAGGATTTAGGGTTTAGGGTTTAAGCTTCATCCCAAGGGGTTTAGGGTTACGATTTTCAAAGGGATCGATAGGGTTTAGGGTTCCTGTAAAGGGTCTATAAGGGATACTATAAGGGTACTTTAATGTAGGGTTTAGAGTTCCTTTTCAGGGTCCAAAGGACCCAATAATTAGGTATTCGGTTTTAGGATAGTAGTTATGTAGGTTAGGATTTTGGAGAGTATATGATTATTGGGTACTTGGACCCTTGGGGTCATCTCAAAGCGTTAAGGGTTTGTAGCTTTTCTTAGGGTTCTTTACAGGGTTCTTCAGGCTTGCTGGTTCAAAGTGCTACAAGAAGGGCTTGGCGGGTTTGGGGTTCCTTTATGGGGTTCTTCAGGTTTGGGATATTTACGAGGCTACTAGACGGGCGCAGGATTGGGGGCAAGTAGAAGGGTATATAACCCTCTGGAAAGTACTTTTTTGCGACCCGCATCTGTTAACCCGCCCTAAATGCGTCATAGAACCCTGGTAGATCCCTTGCTTCCCTTCTAGATCTGCTTAAACACCCCTAAAGAAGCTGAGTGCATAAAGGCCGGAGACTCTTCATGTGGCATCTGCTCGATGGAATCATTAGGACTTAGGGTTTATGGTTTATGGTTTAGGTTTTAGGGGTTTAGGGGTTCTCAGGCTTTAGTAAGTTCTAGGGTGGAGGGCCTTCCCGGACCCCTCAAGTCATCTAAACACGGAGAGAAAACCACCCCAGACCCCAAACCCCTAAACCAAAAACCCAAACCTCTCAAGCCTAAAGGTCTGGGTTCATGAAGGTCCTCGCATTTCGGCGGCGCCCCGGGCGTGAAGGGATCGAAGCCCCACCTCGCTCAAGGTTTAGGGTTTAGGGTTAATAGGGTATAGGCGTGTTTTAGGGTTTTAGGGTTTAGGGTTTGTAGGGTTTTAGAGTTTAGGGTCTTAATTTTGGGGTTTATAGGTTTAGGGTTTAGGGGTTTAGGGTCTTAATTTCGGGGTTTATAGCTTTCCCGCAGAACCCTATACCCCTTAATTAAAGAATACACCTTAAATTACAAGGGGCTGCATAATATTAGTTAAGCCATACTCCTTAATTAGGGGATATTGGGTTGACTGGGTTAGGGTTTAGCACTGAAGGTGTTCCTTTTGGGCATATGGGCTGTTAGGGGTTCTATAAAAGTCCCCCTAAAGGGGCGCAAGAGGGTGTAGGGCTTTGGCGGTTTATCTAGGGTTTAGGGGTAAGCGTTTTGTGGTTCAGGGTGCAGAGTGTAGGGTTGTCAGATCTTGCAATCTGCAATGGGCGCATAGGGGTTTCTAAAGGAAATGAAATTCAAGGGCTTAGGGGTGAGGTTCTAGACCCAAGAGTAGCCTAGGAATAAAAAGGGTGCCCTTTTTGGTTTAAAGGGGCTTATAAGGGAACCTGAACCCCCAAAAAAGGGAACAAAGGCCTACTCTAGGTCCTAGGGTTTAGGGCCTAGGGGTTTACAACAGGGGGTCTGAATAATTGGAGCAGGGCTTTGGGGCCTAGTATCGTCTGGCTATACTAAGCAACTGTGAGGAAAGTTGTTGAAATTTGTTCAGGACCCGAAACCCTAAACCCTAAAGTTACTAGCCCTAAACCCTAAATCGTTTAGGTGTTTGTCGTCCAGGATTGATGCTGGCAGCTCGGAGTTCGGGATCGATGATTTTGTCACCACGTAAGTCCTAGATCCTGCGATCGCGGCCTTGATAATTCGAATAAGGCTTTGGGGTGCATGATACTAGAATTAGATTAAGGGCCCTCCCCCCAAAAAATAGTATAGGTAATTATGTTAGGGCCCCTTTTGTAAAACCTAAATCCTTAGCACAAGGCTTCCATGGTTATGGCTGCGCAGTTGGTAAGTTTGAGCAGTAGGCACGGCCCACAGATTGTTCGGTAGTCAGAACATGCTGCCTCTGGACATACCATCTCATTGCCCGCCTTGCAACTACCGTATGTCGTTAATGTAGTAGAGCAAGCAATGGCGATCATAACAGCACTAGTGAACCCTGAGCCAGTGATTGCAGCAACAACCACGACAGCAAGGTCGGGAACAATGCCAAACCCTGACCAGCACGTGTGAAATAAAGTCTCCAGCATAGAAAGCTCATTTCATCTGTGTGCATCCTAATACGACCACCACACTGACATCATTGCTTTCCACTAATCCCAATGCAGAGACGGACCATTAAACTCTAGACAGCATACATAGTCTATCACAATACTATTTCTGAATTTCGCCAGCAAGGAGAACTATCCTAAAGACACTACACATCATGCAATCTCAGCAACTTAGCCGGTGCAGGCCCTCGTCTAGCACAAGAGCTAATGCGGGGAACTGCAACAACATTCAAAAAACATAGTAACCATGGAAGCAACAGTTCAACAACAATCACAGTAACAAGCCTAGCCCTAAAGCCCAACGAACATGCGTGCAATCCTGACTGAGAACAATCGAAAAGCTTAAGCACTCAGCTAGCGGCTCGAGCACGCGCCAGCATTCCGTGCCCTTGGGACCGTGGAAACGCACCTGCGGAAACGATGAGATGTGCGGACATGGAGGTTGAGGGTTCAGAGCTTTCTTTTAGGCGACAAAGACTTAGAAGAAAGAACTAAGCCTGTCTTCTAGAGGAATCTGTATCTGGTTTCGATCTAGGCACAAAGGTTCTATGGTCTAATCATCGTCCGCCGTTCGGGCGGATTTTTTGTCCAGTTTCATGGGACTTCTGGTAGAATTAGAAGTTGGATCCCTAAACCCTAAACCCATGATTTCTTTTTACAAAGTTTCGTGGCAGGAGGATAACTGATGCAAGCCCCAAGCGCTGAACCGCTCCGGTGCCTCACTCTGAAACCCTTAAAGTAAAAGCCAGAAACTTGGAATATGATTATCCTACACCCTTTATGGTAAATTATAGGGTATCCTACCCTGAAGCCATATTCCAACTTTCTGGAGTTCCCTTTAGAAACCCGGGCCTGGACCCGAAACCCCAAACCACAACCTCGATTCCCTGTAGAAGGTTTGCAGAGATGTACAAAAACAGACACACACACATGCGTTTATGTATGTGCTTGCGCATATATGTATATATATATATATATGCTACCCCCCCTCAAGGATCCACCTTTTTCGTGTGTTTGAAAGCCGGATGCGAAATAGTTGATATTCTATAACGTATTCCCTTCTCTTTACAAGTCCTTCACTAAATACGCTTCGACTGCATCAAAGATTTCGCAGATCCTACATTCTGCATTTCCTTCATATACACCCTGAGTTTTTCCAAGCGACATACATTCGCGTACGGCTTCTTCTCGTGTTGCAAAAGAACGCAAGCTTGCATGCATGTTCTGTGTGTGTATAGGTTTTTGCATGCAGCAGTATGGGTTCTGAAGGTAACACGCAACAGGAGGGCAAAGATATATCATCCCATATAGATATGAAAAGAGGGCCCTATTTCTACACCTCCCATATATAAGATGCAGAACGTTTCAGGGTTCAATACCTTGTATTTCACCAATAAAGTACCCTTTAGATTACATCTTAGAATATTTTGCAAAATTCCACTCTCATAACCTTTATATCTTGTAGAAATCCATCTGAATATCCTGTCGCATACCGTATACAAGACCACCTATATATGATACACCCCGCACGCATTATATTACACATACCCTATAGGACACTCTATACAAGACACTATATAGAATATCTTATAGGATATCCTGTAGAATACTTTCTCTATGTATCTTGCAACCTTTCATATGGAATGCACTGATATAGAATACCCTCATGCCGTATTGAATACCCTAGAGCCTCTAGAATACCTTATCATAAAGTTTCAGTCATAGCCCGTATATCGTTTGAAAACCTGGGGTACCTGACAGAATACGACATAGAATACCCTACAGAATACCGTATGGAACACATAGTACCCTCTTTATATCGTACGCCTCATGGAAGACCGTCTGGAATACTCTATAGAAGACCTTACAGAATGCCCCTATGGCCCTATATATGACAATCCATGTATACAGTATATATATATATACATATACTTTGAACACCTATAACACCGCACGCATTATATTACACATACCCTATAGGACACTCTATACAAGGCACTATATAGAATGTTTTATAGGATGTCCTGTAGAATTCTTTCTCTATGTATCTAGAAACCTTTCATATGGAATGCACTGATATAGAATACCCTCATGCCTTATTGAATACCCTAGAGCCTCTAGAATACCTTATCATAAAGTTTCAGTCATAGCCCGTATATCTTTTGAATATCCAGAGTACCTAACAGAATACGACATAGAGTACCCTACAAAATACTTTATGGAACACATAGCACCCTCTATATGTCGTGCTCCTCATGGAAGACCGTCTGGAATACTCTATAGAAGACCTTGCAGAATGCCCATACGGCCCTATACATGACAGTGCTTGTATACAGTACATATACCCTGAACCCATATAACACTTAGTGGCCCAAAACCAAACTTTTCAACTTTTGGCCCCTAATAAGGTAATCTTATTGCGAAAGTTCAAACTTTTTACACTCCCAAAGGTATTTGGGAAGTAAGAATACCTATATATATAACCTTTCAACGAGCCCAAGATTTGAGAACCCCTCATAAAGAAACAGCCGAGGGGGAAAAGGAATTTCTAGGAGTGATCCAGGAGTCCAAGAGAATAACCTAAAGAATACCACAAACCTCAAAGAATTTCGTGCCGGTCACCCTAGGTAATACGTTATAGAATACCCCTTATATACCTCATATATATTTTCTTGAGTGCCCCCTATAGCCGTATAGCCTATACATTAGGTTATAGAATACGTTCTATAAGATAATCTTCACGTTCATGTTGATGCCTTGTACAATCCGTTATACAATGCGTTATGGTGTACCCGATAGAGAGCCCAAAACAACGTTACATACTAGGCTTTTTATAGGCCTTGTAGAATATCATCTGCGATCCCCTACAGACTAGCTTACAGAATATACACAATGTCTATGATACCCTCTGAGTACCGCATAGGAAGTCCTAAAGATAACCCTATGGAATATTCTATAACATACCCGTAAAATGCACCATAGAATGCCTTGTAGATTACTTTATAGATAACGGGTTAATGGGAGGAAAATCAGGAGCAGAATGCTCTGTGCTATACCTGCTATGTGCCCGCTGAAGAAATCAAAAACAAGAGCATATAGAACACCTTACACGATACTCCTTCTTTACATCTTAAAGACTTTCATATAAATACCCATAGATTATAGAAACCTTTTATACCTTTATGAATCTGGTTGAATACCCGTTGTTGTTTCGCCAATATTTACAGACCAAAGAATGAACGCTCAGCTTGACTAAGATGTTCTTCACCACTTGCCATCCTTTTGAAAAAACGCTCACCAACACGAAGCACTCGAGATCCTGGTAAACATGTTATTCGGCACATAAAGCACAAGCTTCATGAACAAGTGACATAAGGAAAAAACATTACAACAAAGCTTTAAAGATGCGAACAAGTGCCGTCGGGTAGGTAGCCGACAAACAGTTCGTTTTCTGTAGGATCTGTAGGCACGGCTTGGTTCTGAGGCTTTTCACTTTAGAATATGTGCTCTTTTTAGGAAGCATTATGAGCATCAGCATCGTGTAAACAAGTTGAACTCAGACACGACGTGTAAAGTCTCAAATCTCTGCGATCATCTCGTCGGGAAGCGACGACGCGCGCTCAAACACCGCATCCATATGGCCCGATCGAGAATACAGAACGCAGAATGTGTAAACTGAGCACTTGGCTTCAAACAGCTTCAGACAGTGTGCCCGGAGCCTAACTGAAAAAACCTAACTGAAAAAAACCTAACTGAAAAAACCTAACTGGAAAAAACTAACTGAAAAAACCTAAAAAACCTAAACTCGGGAAGTCCTTCAGCGAGATATCCATGACAAGACTCTCGAGATTTAGGTTTTTTAGGTTTTTGATGTTTTTTCAGTTAGGTTTTTTTTCAGGTAGGTTTTTTCAGTTAGGTGTTGTCAGTTAGGCTTTTCAGTCAGGCTCCCTAAACCCCCAAACCCTTGCCCTAGGCCCTTGAAGAACAACTGCGTAACGACGTTGTCGACGGCGCGTACATGAAGCCAACAAACGGTGGATCCATGGGGGGGGGGGGCACCATATATATATATATATATATATATATATATATATGTATGTATGTTTATATGTATGTGTTTTAGCAATAATATATACATATATATATAGAGAGAGAGAGAGAGAGAGAGAGAGAGAGAGAGAGAGAAACAGAGAGAGAGAGAGATGCCACAAACAGAAAACGTGCCGAACTGAACAACTAACAGAGCCGTAAAGCAACCCTGAAGCAGCTTCGCCCTTCGGGCCTCAGCCCGGTCACATACTAGTACCCGAGACTTCAACCCATGACCCACCCAGAGACTCCCATATTATTAGGATCTTTGTGAGTTCCTCTAGGGATCCTTGAGGGTTCCTTTAAGGGATCTATAGGGTTGAGGGTTTAGGGGACTTCAAAACCCCTGAATTAAGGAATATACCTTAAACTGTAGCAGGATTCCTAAAGTGATTTAAGGAATATTCCTTAATTAAATGGTATGTTGGAGTCTCTGGGAACTTCGGATAGAGATTTGAAGCGGGGTTTCACCCTAAACCCTGCCAGTAGCCCAAAATCCTACAGCGTAGTATGCTATGACCCCTTAGTTTGTGGGTCTAATTAAGCCTCAAAACCAGACGGTTTCGGATTCCATTCCCATTCCCATTCCGGAGGGTTTCGGATCCACAGATAAGCCCTAAAATCCTAAACCCACAGGTAAACCCTAAACCCTTGCAGCAATCTGACGAAGTGCCCAGCTCGGGCTCCAAGGTGGATCCAATATTTCGGAGCGGCCGTAATACAGGCCCCTGGATTCCTACAGTGGATGGTAGGATCGTAATTGTAAGGACCCCTGGGCTTAGGGTTTAAGGTCATATCAGGTACTCGAATTTACCAAGCCGTGTAAACTAACTTGTCGAAACCTTCGAAGTTTGCGCGCCCCAAGTTCGCTGGCTCCGTAAATCAACAAGCCGGGTTTGAGGTTGCGGCTTGTTTTCGCAAACCTCCACAAACCCCAAAGCTTGGGGCTGTATGCCCCCTTGCCCGTGACACCATCACGCCAGGGGGTTAGAATTTCGGCTTGGCTGGGCGCGAAGTTTTTGGATGAGTTGACATTCAAGAAATACCCTGTAGAAAATCATTCTATGCTGATGGGTCTTCATTCGGTTTCGTGGGATACAGGATCTATAAACCCTATCCTAAACACTTAACTCCTGGGTTCCTTAATACGGTTCCCACATTCGCACGCACGGCCTCCCCGCCCAGGGCCGCTGGAAGCTCCACCTTGCCTGCTGCTTTACTTGAGGGTTGTTGGGCTTAGGGTCTCACAAGACTCCCCAGATGCCCCTCACTGCAGCCCTTATGGTTCTTAATCGTGGGTGTGTAAGGTATGGTATTGTTGAATAGGGTAATCTTCGCAGACAGGAGAAGAGCTTCAGGGTTTACGGTGGTGGGGTTCAGAATCATAAACCCTACCCCTATAGGGACTGCAGGGCTTAAAGGCTTGGGTCTAAAGCCTGGATTGCGAAATACATCTCGGAACATCAGAGGCGGTATGGAGGCAACCAATGCACTTCTTGAAAAGAGCGCGTTCTGCCTGAGGGATACAATGCCCCGTAGTGCCGTAGTACTTCGAGAAGGACTGGGGTATACTATGGTACGAAACAACAGGGACTATCGGGGGTGCCGCGGGCTAGTCAGGACCTCTGAATCAGACCAATCCTCTGTTCTGGTAGGCCCAATAATTAAGTAGTCAGACCTCCACATACCCTAAACCAGACGGTGAACAGTGGCTATATTGAGCCCTCCCAGCCTCCTAAGCCAGTGGCTGCGTCAAGAAAGACTTGGCCACGGCTGAGGACTTCTGGAACCTGCCACTGTGGGATTCTCGGCGGTGTCGAGCATTGCTTAAACGTCCATGTACCTTCGTAGTGTATGCTGTGGCCTTAAAAGAACCCCGATGTAGATACTTTAGGGTCAGTTTGTCGTCTATGTAGGCATATGGAACTTAGGGCTTGTAGGTTCACCTGCACCGCAAAACCCCCTAAACCCTAAACGTTAGGGGTGAGTTTGCAGGCTTAGGGTTCAGGCGCTTAAACAAGTTGCTTCAGGTTCTCCGTGCCTCTTGTTGTTTCATGGTGGGATTGGTATGGCTAAAGCTTTATGGCACCCTTATAGATCCCTTAAAGGAACCCCTTATAGTATGAAAGCAAGGGCTATAAGGACTGCCCTCCCTGTAGTCGATCCACGAACTGTTTAGTTGCTGCCTAACGAACCTTCAAACAAAGAAGACCTCAACTCTAAACCCTGAGCCAGCGAGGGTTTACTTTCAGAAACGACTACCATGTAAGAACCCCAAAAGTTGAAAAGTTGACTTTACAGCCAGCAAGTTAATCATAAGCCCACCCATGTGGCCTGGTTTAAAGCTCGAAGGTACATCCCCTTGCAGATTCCATCTCAACACCTAACCTTTCTTTGCAATGCTTTCGTGCATGTGGCCAAGCTGCTGCAACCCTAAACCAGCCCTCACCCCTAAACCCTAATTCCTGAAACCTAACTACACCCTCAACCCGTAAAAACCTGAATCCCAAACCCTACACTCCTACACCCTGTATACACCTTGAGCCCTAAAACCCTAAAACCCCAAACCCTGAAACCTTAAACACGACAAAACCTTCAGACCCTTAACCCTAAACACCCTAAAGCCCTAAACCCTCAAACACCAAACCCTAACTATAATCTCTCTCCCATCAGCCTCGTGCTCCACTCTTAGTAGACCAGGCTTCTCGATGAAGCCGCTTACAACCTGCTTCAACTGGGGCTTATAGGTTTAAGGTCTACAGTAGAAGCCAGAATGTTGGAGCATGGCTTTAGGAGGATTAGTGCTAGGATCCCTTATACTTTACCTTAAAGGCATGAGGAGTCTGATGTTCCAACTTTCTGGGTTCTACTATAGGGTTTAGGGGTTTGGGTTTTAGGGTTTTAGGGTTCAGTGGCTTAGGGTTTATAGGGGTTGGGTTCAGGGTTGACGCGGGGGATGTACTTTTCAGGGCCGTGACGGCATGTTCGGGATTTTGTGTGACCTTTTGAGTGCTGCGATTTTCCTCCAGGCTAAACTCTTAGCCCTAGATGTTTGAAGCGAGGGGTTCGAAGTGTTTTGTGGTTGAAGCCACGTGGGCTTAACGGATTACAGCTTGGGGTCTAAATCCCTAGCTTTAAACCCTAAACCCCTTGCAAGGCACCTTGAGAAGAACGGACCTGTTGAAAGAATCTACTCAAATGCAAGTAGCGTCGGGCAGTACCTTGTTCCAGATTAGGGTTTTGGGTTTGGGGTGTTCCTTGCAAGACTTTGTACTACAGTCAACGAAACCCCTCGTACAGCCGCTGACGCCGTTCTCACGGATGAAACTCGATGCATGAAGTTCCTGCTGGGGTAGCATTAGACTCTTAAGGGTCCCTAGAACTCCCTCAAAAAGGCCTAAGGGTCCATATTAGGGGCCCACACTTCTAACCTTAGAGAAACCCGTAAACCCAATGCTGCTGTAGGGACTCAGAGAGCCCAATACCCCTTACATAAGGAATATAGCTTAAATCATAATATGAAGCCCTTTATAATTCAAGCCATCTTCCCTAAACCCTAAACCCTAAACCCTAACTCAATTAAGGGGTATTGGGCTCTCTGGGGCACTGGGGAACTTCCGGCCTGGTAGTCATCCTCCAGCTCCTTGCGGATCGCGCTGGCGCCGTGCGCTTCGAAGAGCTGGCCTGCTGGAAAGCTACTATCTTTACCTTAACCCCAGGTAACCTACCTTTTTAAGGACTTATATAAAGAAATCATATTAGGGAACCCTAAAAAAGGTAGGTTCCTTAGGGTCCAGGTAGGCTTTAGAGTTCACGAGCTTCAGGGAGGTTTAGGGTTAGAGGCTTCGGGTTTAGGTCTTAAGGCTTGCCTTGGGATCCGAAAACCTACCGTTTTAAGGGTTCTGCCCTCTAATTAAGGGGTCATAACCTACTGTTTTGTAGGGTTTGGGGATACAGGTAGAGGTTAGTGTTTAGGGTTAGAGGTTTCGGGTTTGGAGGTTTAGGCCATTAGGGTGCAGCGTTGAGACGCTACGGCTGCCTTTGCAAGCCGTGAAATTTGGGACAAGCACATAGCACGGGGTGCAGGGTTCGTACAGACGAGGCTTGAGACCATGCAGTTTCGGACTTAGGGTTTAGGATTCATCTCTAGGGGTTTAGGGTTTATGGGTTCAGGGGTTTCAATTTAGGGGTTTAGGGCTTAGGATTTATGTAGTAGAGGTTTAGGGCTTCGGGCTTAGAGTTTAGATGATCCTCTAGCCGAGGTTGTAGTCTTACTTGACCTGTATCCGAAAGGAACTACAGGTTAGCCCGCAGGAATATGTAGGAGTTATGGTATATAGCATCCCCAAAAGGTTATGAAAGATCACCTACTCTATGACCCTATGACTAGGCTTGGGCGTGGTTGTATTCTCATAGTGGGAAACAACGATGCCCATCTGCTCGACTGTCTGTACAGCAGCCAGGGTCCAAAATGTATGCCATCAGTAGTCAGCAGCCCAAACTCGCTCGAAAGCCCCTTTGAAGGTCCGCCCCGAACCCAGCTCGCCCGAATCATCCCGTGATGATATGCGAAAACGCTCTCCCGTACAGGGTGCTACCCATCTATGTCCAATCGCCACACACGGAACGACGAAGTCAGCATAAACGTCCATCCATGGTCCCCATTGGGCGCCGGCTGCCGTCCTAGCGTGAGAGTATGCAGGTACTTACAATTCTAAGGGCTTGAACCCGACCCGAAACCCTACGAAATAGTAGGCTATGCCGACTTAGTTCGAGGGTAGAACCCTTAAAACGGTAGAGTTTCGGATCCCAAGTAAAGGTTTACTGTATGTAAATACTTAGGGGATCAACTTTGCCATGGGCGCTTACAGGGCTTCGAGCCAGGTTTGGTTTTTGTGATTAGAGTTGACACCCACGGTGTAGTATAGGGGCCTTAGGAATTAGACTAGGGTTTAGTATAGGGGCCTTAATAATTTTCCGAACCACTATAGTAGTTCACCAGCCAGGATCCATGATGTGGCCAAATCACGGACACGATCGCCTGTTGCAGGTGTAATTGGAGAAGCCTGGGAGTCTGGGAGTTCGAAAGAAGGCTGTTTCGGTATATACCCAGAGACTCCAATATCCCTTAATTCGCCTCGCCCCCGGCCGAAGCGGTCAGAGGTTCCTATTTGGATTCCCTCTATTCCCCACCTCTAATCCGCCCCCCTCCCCGCCCCCCCCCCGCCCCCCCCCTTCCGCGCCACCCCCCCGCTCCGTGCCTCCCACCCCTTCACCCCCCCCCCGCCCCCCCCTCTCCCTGTTTCCTCTTCCCACCGCTTTCCCGATTCACTATTACCTCACACGGGGGTGCCCTGGCATATGCGAGGGCTGTCGAAGATCTGTGCGGCGCTTGTGCCAAGAAACTGCAAAACCCTATAATTAACTGTAACTAAGAAATATACCTTAAATGGTTATAAGACCCTTCGTATGATTTGGATTCCTTTGAGACCCCTGTCAAAGAACCCTATATTCCTATATTCCTGCATTAAGAGATTCCGGGTACAGTGCAGTATCATTCGGATGGCAGCCGGGCCGAGGCGGGCGGCGCGAAGCGTTTCAATTAATAGGAATATACCTTAAATCATAGTAGGATCCCAAATAGGATTTACGGCATATTACCTAATTCAGGAATATTGAATTTTTGGGTAAGTACCCAAAAAACCCTAAACCCCGAAGCCATGTAACTAGTGGCTTTTATACACAACCTATCAATTCCAGCGATCCTTCACTGTGCGAATTGAATTCTGGCTCCCAGCCCAGCCCCGAACCCTTCCAAATCCTGACACCTAAGCCCTCAACCCCAAACCGCAAACCCTAGTAAGCCCAAACCTAACCCCTCAACCCTAAACCCTAACCCCTAGACCCTCAACCCGAAGCCCTAAATCCAATAGACCCCATACTAAACCAGCATAATACCCCTTATAGTGCGTAGTCCTGAAAGACCGCTTTAAAAGCAACCCTTAAAGGAACCCTAAGTAAACCCTTTAAACTAGGGCCCCAAAAAACACATGAGCAAAACTTAGGATAGTGATATAAACCCCCTTATAATGAGGTAGGGATATCCTTTAAAAATGCTTATGCTTATGTCCTTTTGGGGGTCCCTACACCCTAAACCCTAAACCTCTAAACCCTAAACCCTGAAACCTAACCCCCCAAACCCCTGAACCCCAAAAGACCTCAGCTCCTTTTTGGGTCCCTAACAAAGGGAGCCCTAAACCGTTCGAAGTAGTGGAAAGCCTGTGGAGCGGCAGTAGCTTCCAGCAATGAAGCCTTCCCAGAGACTCCAATATCCCTTTAAAGGAATACCTACGGGTTCCTTTAAAGGGATCCTTAAGGGTTCCTTTAAAGGGCCCCAGGGTTCCTTTAAGGGGATCTATAAGGGATCTATAGGGTGTAGGGCCCCAGAGACTCCAATATCCCTTAATTCAGGAATACTAGAAGTTCCTTTCAGGGAATCCTTAAGGGTTTCTTTTAAGGGATCTATAAGGTTTAGGGTTGAGAGTTCCCAGAGATTCATACTAGGGATCCTACTATGGTTTAAGAGAGATTCCTTGACTAAGGGATAAAGGAGTCTCTGGGTTCTTGGGCTTCGGCTTGCAGGGTCGCCCTTTAAGGGAACCCTTAGAGGAAGCCTCAAGAGGATACATAGGGCTCCTTTAAGGGAGCCCTGTAAGGAGTCTGTAGGGTTTAGGGTTTCGGGTTTAGGGTTTGGGGGGAGGAGTTTCGGGTTTCGGGTTCAGGAGAGCCCTTTCAGGGAACTCTTTAAGGAACCGTTAAGATGAGCTATAGGGTTCCTTTAAGGGGTCTATAGGGTTCTTTTAAGGGTCCTTCGAGGGTCCTTTCACAGTCCTTTGAGGGTTCCTCTGAGGGGTCCTGAAGGGCTCCTTTACGGGTCGTTCCTTCAAGGGATCTCTAAGTCTGTAAGGGGTTCCTTAAAGGGTGTCTTTAAGCGTCCTTTGAGGAGGCTTCAGCAGCCGGGGGATGAGATATCAGTTTAAACCCAGAAGGCCCTAAACCCTCACTAAATCCCAAGCCCTTAAACCCTAAGCCCTGGCCGTGCACCAAGCACCTCCGCGTCGCGGCTCGCTGTGGGTTGCGGCTCAACGGGTGCCGGCCGTGCATCCACATACTTGTAAGAGGTTGTCCTAAACCCTAAATCCTAAACTTTGGCGACTTAGAGCCTAAATCCTAAACCCTAAATCCTAAACCCTAAATCCTAAACCCCGAAGCCCCTAAACCCTACTGGTCAAGGCCGTCTTCCTCCTGGCATCTTCCATCCCGCTCGCGTGCTTTAGGAGCTGTGGCCTTTCTCGTCGAGACCACCCATCCTCTCGCAAGGCGACGGATCTTTTCGTCCACCTTCGCCTGACCCACTTTGCGGGACTTCTCAGCTAACCTGGCGATCACATCGTTCACCTCGTTGTCGGGCCCAAGCCCGCCTCCTCCGCACGCAACGCACGCCATCTCGCTGGACCCTGGCAGGGTTTAGGGGTTGGGGCCGGTTGCACTGCGCGGCAAGCAACTTTATGACAAAGTCCTCCATGCTCCGTGTGCACTGTGCCGCAAGTGCCTCTGCGGTCACTGCCACCACTCTTTGAGCTGCTTGTGCCAGCGAGGCGGCACGGGACCCAGCGGTTTAGGGGTTTAGGGTTTAGCGTTTAGGGGCTTCGGGGCTTAGGGGTTTAGGGGCTTAGGGTTTAGGGGCTTCGGGGCTTAGGGGTTTAGGGGCTTAGCGTTTAGGGGCTTCGGGTCTTAGGGGTTTAGGGGCTTAGGGTTTAGGGGCTTCGGGGCTTAGGGGTTTAGGGTTTCAGGGTTTAGGGGCTTCGGGTCTTAGGGGTTTAGGGGCTTAGGGTTTAGGGGCTTCGGGGCTTAGGGGTTTAGGATTTCAGGGTTTAGGGGCTTCGGGTCTTAGGGGTTTAGGGGCTTAGGGTTTAGGGGCTTCGGGGCTTAGGGGTTTAGGGTCTTAGGGTTTAGGGGCTTCGGGGCTTGGGGGTTCAGGGGCTTCGGGGTTTAGGGTTTAGGATTTAGGCTCTAAGTCGCCAAAGTTTAGGATTTAGGGTTTAGGGGCTTAGGGGTTTACGGGTTTGGGGGTTTAGGGGTTAGCGGACCCAGATCTTCCAAAAGAATTCCTTGATTTCGGGTTTGGGGAACTTAGGGTTTAGGGGGTTCAGCACTCATCTCGGACGAACCACAGCGAGGGTTCAGGGGTCTAAAACCCGAAGCCCTTGAACCCCAAAGTCCAACACAATAGTAGGTTATGGTTTACGACCCCTTAAGTTAGAGGGTAGAACCCTTAAAACGCTAGGTTTTCGGATCCGAGGGCAAAGCCGCAAACCCAATCCCCTGATCCGTTCCATAAGAATTCCTTGAAGCGGTGCTCATCTTTGTAGGCAGCTCTACTTATTTCCCAATTCGCAAGGGGTAAAAAGTTCAAACTTTCAGAAAAAGATTACCTTATAAGAGGCCTTAAGGTTGACAAGTTTGGCTTTTGGACCACGAAGTCCATAGGGATAACCGAATTTAGGCCCCAAGTCTATACCCTAAACCCTATACCCTAAACCCCTAAACCCTAAACCCCTAAAACCCTAAACCGTAAACCCTAAACCCTGAACCCTATAGGATATAGGGTCTAGGAGGGGTGAGGATGGTCCGGGTTTAGGAGTTCACCTGTGACCACAAACTCTACAATCTACAAAATACTAGGTTATGAGCCCTACCACCATGGGCTATTAGACCCTAAAGATCCCTATTAGGACCCTATTAAGGGTAGCTTAAGGTACCCTTAAGGTCTAATAGCCCATAGTGGTAACCCTGAAGATCGAAATAGCCCAAAAGCCTTATACAGTATGGTCTCTGGGCCTACAAGCCTTAAAATATGAGTCCTCAGATCCCTAAACCCTATAGATCCCTTTAAAGGACCCCTTATAGATCCTTCAAGGAACCCTTTTTGAGTCCTTGGATCCCTAAGGTAAAACCAAAGGGTTGCCTGCGGAAGATTCATTTCGACTTGGAGGTTTCCGAAAATAGGGAACCCTAATATAGCACCCTAAATAGTAGGATCCTTGATATAAGGACCCCAAATAAGGTACCCCTAGTTTTCGGAAACTCCCATTTCGACTTGCCAACCAGAAGATTCCAATTTGGCCTCCGACTGTACGTGCCACTATGGGCTATTAGACCTTAAGGGTACCTTAATCCACCCTTAATAGGGTCCTAATAGGGATCTTTAGGGTCTAATAGCCCATAGTGGTACGTGGTCGTAACTTGACCGACTTGTAACAGAATAATTAGGGTTTTGGGCCCATTATACTGCAACGACAATAAGGAAACCCCAAAAAATAGTATAGGTAATATTTAGGCCCCTACATTATCCATATTCGCGTCGTCAAGTTAATCTGCCATTCACGCATACCTTCGCCAGAATCGCTGATCTCCGGCACTATCCACTCACGGGAAGGCATGCGCATACTGCCAAATATTGCTTTTGTTGCTTTTTCAAAGCGAGCCGGGGTGCCAAAAGTAGGGGCCTGAATGATGGACCGTACTTGGAGGGGCAGGGGACTTAGTAAGTCGTTTATAAGTAGGGCTATAATTGGAGTAACTCCATTTAGGGTACGAATAACTCTACTTATAACCTACTTACTAAGTCCCTTGCCCCTCCAAGTACATACTCTCTTCCCCTGCGGGCACCCACGTGCAGACAGCGTTGTCGCTTCTTAGTGGCATCCTCTCGACGCTTATTTCTAGGGCCCCAGAGAAGCACATAAGCAAGGGTACGGTTAGGGATATCCCATATAAACCCCCGTTTCAATGAAGCCCAATAAGGTAGGGACATCCCCATAACATGGTTATGCTTATGTGCCTTTTTGAGGTCCCTAATTTCTTTCTCCTGCATCAGCGAGGCCGTTTCCACGCAACGGCGATCAAACACGAACCTCGGAGGCCTCAAAAGGTGGGATGAAGGTAGGTGGGATATTCCCAAATACCACTATGGGCTATTAGACCTTAAGGGTACCTTAATCCACCCTTAATAGGGTCCTAATAGGGATCTTTAGGGTCTAATAGCCCATAGTGGTAAGAGTCCTTAACTAAGGGCTTGATCCTACCTACCTTCATCCCACCTGTTGAGGCCTCCGAGAACCGGTCCACGAGAAGCCTCGGAGGCGATCTTCGCCAAAACCCCCTAAACCCTATAGATCTTAGGTACGGCCCCCACTCAGTAATAGTTGAATAGTATTCATAATATAGATATTAGGACCTTAATAGTAGCCCTATTATAGACTCTTACTGCATGGGGGCCGTACCTAATATAGATCCCTTAAAGTGGAACCCCCCATGGGTTTCAGGCTTGGGGTTTAGGGTTGTTTAGGCCTTCCCTTGCAGTTCCTACACTTCAGATACTTCTGTACTACTGAATGGGCTGAGTACCCTAGCCCAAAGAAGGTTGACCTTTTCGACTTTTCGATTATGGTAGGATCATATAAACCCCAGATGGTTATAGGTTACCTACTCAGCTACTAAGCTATAGATCCCTTAAAGTGGAACCCCCAAGCCCTTAGCCCACTAAATTCTTCAAAGGAACCCTTTGGTCCTCTAAACCCCAAAGCCTATTAGATCCTGTAAAGGAACCCTTAAAGGAACCTTAGGTAGATCCCTTATAGGATCCCTTTAAAGGAACCCTAGGAGTCTCTACTTGGAGGGGCAGGGGACTTAGTAAGTCGTTTATACGTAGGGTTATAATTGGGGCAACTGCATTTAGGGTGCTGAAAACTCTACTGATAACCTACTTACTAAGTCCCCTGCCCCTCCAAGTAGGCCCTAAACCCCAAACCCCATAGATCCCTTTAATGAACCCTATAGATCCCTTTAAGGAGCCCTTTAAGGAACCCTTACCAAGTCTTCTGAACCTCCCTAAATTCTTGAAAGGAGCCCTTTGGCCACCTAAGCCCCAAGCCCTATTAGATCCCTTCAAGGAACCCCAGGTAGATCCCTTATAGGATCCTTTTAAGGAACCCCAGGTAGATCCCTTATAGGATCCCTTTAAAGGATCCCGAGGTGTTTCTAGACCCCCTACTTGGAGGTTCACCGGACTTAGTAAGTACAGTTATAAGTACCTTAACTGAGGTTATAAGCAAGTCTAAGTATAGTTACCTTATGTATAACCCTAGTTACTAAGTCCTCTGAACCTCCCTAAAAGTAACCCTTGGTAGATCCCTTATAGGATCCCTTTAAAGGAACCCTAGGATAGGTCCCTAAAAGCAACGCGCCAGAGCCTGCCTCGGCCCCGGGGGAGACCGAGGACTCGCGCGAATCTTCCCGCGGCAAAAACCCAGAGCCTTGCGGAGACCGAAGAAAAACTAGCCTTGGGGTCTATAAGGGTTCCCTTAAAGGGCTCCGATAAGGGATCTATGGGGTTTTGCGGGTTTAGGAGCCTTGCGGAGACAGAAGGAAAACTAGGCTTAGCTTGGCTGACTTCTGAACCCCTCCTAAAAGTTAAACTTTTAGCCTCCGCATTATACTTCATGTTGATCCCCAAAAAGTTAAAGTCCTAAGAGCCAACCAGAAGAATGCCAAGTTAGGGTTAGGGTTAGGGTTTACCTGTATCCCCAAACCCTACAAAATAGTAGGTTATGACCCCATAATTAGAGGGTCTGACCCTTAAAACGGTAGGTTTTTGGATCCCCAGGTAGGGGTTCTGGTATAGGGTTAGCGTTTAGGGCTTAGGGGTACGGTTTGGGGTTTGAGGCTTTCGGTTTGGGTGTTTGGGTTCACCCATTGGCTATCTAAGTTGTAGACGTCTTGAAAGCCTACTAGATACTATGATTTGGGACACAGACTGCCAAGAGATACATAAACCATGGGTATTGAACGCCCCTTCCATCGCTTTAGGGTTTAGAGATGCGAGTTTAAAGGTCTCAGTTGAGCTCTATCGTAGCACCACGAAGGGGGTTCAGTCACCAGGACTCTTCATTGCCTGAAGTCACATCAACAGACCCTTTGGAGAAAAGGAAGCTCCTAAACCCAAACCCCCAAACCCCCAACCGCAACCTTTTACAGCTGAGGAGTTAGGAAATTGATCAAGGTTGAAGGTCTGGGGATTCAAAGTGTAAGAAGTGGCTTTCTTGGCATTGCTCAGACTTAAACCCTAAAACAGTATCAGCAGTATATAGCAGTATTAGCAAAAGTGGTGGTGGTGGTGGTGGTGGTGGTGGTGGTGGTGGTGGTGGTGGTGGTGGTGGTGGTGGTGGCAGCTGATAGTTAGTTGAGGGGTCGTAATGATTGGAATGAAGGATCTTGGGATAGTATCGTATGCGTAAAAACCAGTTGGGGTACATTCTAGAACCAGTTAGGGTACATTCTAGCACGAATATATTCAAGAACCCCAAAGCCCTAAGGGGCAACTTGGGAAGTATTCTGGAACATCTTTTAAGCTATGGCGGCCAGCTAGCGGTTAGCTTCTGCTGCCGTTCCTGAGCTGATTCTGCACAGCACTACTCGCACCATCGCCCCAGGTCACGACGGATCCATCGCAAAGAATGGCCCGACAACGAGGTGAACGATGCGATCGCCAGGTTAGCTGAGAAGTCCCGCAACGTGGGTCAGGCGAAGGTCAACGAGAATATCGTCGCCTCGCGAGAGGATGGGTGGTCTCGACGAGAAAGGCTGCAGAGCTGCGGCCTTTCTCGTCGAGACCACCCATCCTCTCGCAAGGCGACGGATATTTTCGTCCACCTTCGCCTGATCCACGTTGCGGGACTTCTCAGCTAACCTGGCGATCGCATCGTTCACCTCGTTGTCGGGCCAAGAATGGCAGCGAGAGTGCGGCCGGCAGCCTGGATCTGCTCCACATTCTTCAGCCGATCCTGTACAAGACTACTGTCGCCACCACAACGAGCATGACCCCACGTCACGAGCGATCCATTATCAAGAATGGCCGCAAAGGCGCGGTCTGTGGCTCGGATCTGCTTCACGTTCTTCAGCATACCCTGCATAGCACCACTGTCACCACCAAACCGAGCAGCACCCCAGGCGACGACTGTTCCGTCGCCAAGAACGGCAGCAAAAGCACGGCGAGTGGCTTGTATCTGCTGCACATCCTTGAGCTGATACTGTACAAGACTACTGTCACCACCATCTTCAGCATGACCCCAGGTCACGACCGATCCGTCGCCGAGAATTGCAGCAAAAGCATTTCCGCAGGCTTGGATCTGCTGCACATTCTTCAACTCATCCTGCACGGCATTACTGTCACCACCAGAGAATTCAGCACCCCAGGTGACGACCGATCCATCGGCAAGAATGGCAGCAAATGCACGCGCAGATGCTTGCACGTGCTGCACCTGTCTCAGCTGATGCTGCACAGCACTGCTGTCACCACCGGAGGTAGCCGCACCCCAGGTGACGACAGATCCATCAACAAGAATGGCCGCAAAGGCGCGGTCAGTGGTTTGGATCTGCTGCACATGCTTCAGCTGATCCTGCACAAGACTACTGTCGCCACCAAAACTAGCATGACCCCAGGTCACGACAGATCCATCACCGAGAATGGCGGCAAACGCAGTGTCAGAGGCTTGGATCTGCTGCACAGTCTTCAACTGACCCTGCACTCCACTACTGTCCCCACCATAGTGAGCATGACCCCATGTCGCGACGGATACATCGCCAAGAATGACAGCAAACGAAACGGCTGAGGCCTGGATGTGCTGCACAGTCTGTAGCTGATGCCGAACCGAACTACTAACGCCGCCATTTTCAGCTGCACCCCAAGTCACGACCGATCCATCACCAACAATAGCAGCGAAAGCAGTTTGAGTGGCTTGGATCTGTTGCACATTCTTCAGCTGCTCCTGCGCAGCATTGCTGTCACCACCACGGCTAGGATCACCCCAAGTCACGACGGATCCATCACCAAGGATGGTAGCACAAGCTACCAAAGAGGTTTGGATCTGAGTTCTGTATAGGTGCAGGGTGGGTGAGTCACCATGCTGAATCCCGGCATCCAGGATCGTTGAAAAAGCATCCACAACACTTCCAGATGAGTTCACCAAACACCCCGTTCCGACTCCAAGTGCAGCCTGTGCGCGACGTTTTGAAGTTCCCACCTCTTCATCCAGGCTGGCTTCGATAGTAGCTGTCTTGCCGCTGAGCAGTCCAACTTCCAGTGTGATCGACATGTGGTGCATACACAACGAGGTTGAACACAAATGGGAGTTTCCGAAATTAGGAGACCCTAATACAGGACCCTGAACTGAAGGATCCTTATTACAAGGACATACCCCTGATTTTCGGAAACTCCTCAAAGGATCACGGTTCTGAGCTTCTGAGGATTCAAAGGAAGATCTCTGGGAAGAGTGTAGGGTTTTGTGCCAGAAAGTGGTAGAGTTTAGGGATAGGGCTGAAGGATTAGATTTTGAGTAGATTTTAGGGTTAGGGTTGAGGGTTTAGGGTTTAGGGTTAGGGTGGAGGATTTAGGGTTCAGAGTTTAAGGTTTATCGGGTTACAGGATTTTGGGTGTGTTCTGCACAACGTCGTGACCAGAGGCTTGTCTATGTCTGCTGCTGAACATAATGTGAGCACATGGATAATCCTGGATAAAGAAGTAGGACAGACGTTTGGGGTAGTATATCGTAGCATAGTTCTACGTATTCATCTTTTCATCGCAAGGCCATGGAGGTAAATTTGCGGCTGAAGCACAGCTGTCGTAGCTACACCATCACACGTGCTAGACCAATTTTCAGGCTTGGACGGTCCAGGGTCCAGTTGCACCAGTACCCATTTACCTGTGAATCCGAAGTCCCACTGCTCTAAGGCTTAGGACCTGCACTCACATAAGTGGATTCAAAATCAGCTGTTGCGTTTTGTGTTGTTTTTCTGTGTGTGTGTGTGTGTGTTTTGGGGCTACAGGTAAACCCTGAGGGAATGAGTGTGCTGGGGTCTTTAAGCTTCAACGATCGATCCTCTGCAAATCCAAGTAGCTCAAAGTAGGTACGAAATGTTACACATACTGCCCGTGTATGAAATTTTACAGGACCCCTTTTAAATTCGCCTCGGCCCCGGCCGAAGCGGTCAGAGGTTCCTATTCGGATTCTCCTATTCCCCACTTACCAACGGATTTTTGGCAGTCCCACCCACCCCCCTCCCCCCCCCCTCCCCCCCCCCCCCCTCCCCTCCCCCCCCCCTCCCCCTGTGCCGATACACCCCCAAGGGATACTCCTTGTAAGGAGGTGTATGACCAGTTTATTCCCTAAGGATCAAAGGGCAGCGCCCTGCACACGGACAGTAGTTGTTTTGTCTTGCTACGCAAGGAGAGCTTGTCTTGTCTCAATATGGTAAAACCACTGTGAGCCAATGGGCAGCGGAATGTATATGTATGAGCATGCAGCCATTGCTGTAGGTACCTGTTAGAGCTACCCCTTTAGAGGTTTATGGTTTCAAACAGACACTAATTTTCTTTTACCGAAAGCATGGCCGCACATTCACACATATACTGTTATGCCCACTGTCACAGTTGCGGAGTTTTGGACTCATTATAAAAACAGCATATTATTTATGCTAGGTATAGCACTGAAGTACACTGCTGAGGAAACTCCACTCCTTTTGCGCACACACTCATGCATATTTGTCAGAGAGATCATCTGTACAAGATCAGGTCTGGTGATGTTCTACTACCGAATTATGCAGCCACTCATTGTGCTCTTGTTAGAGCCTTGTGATTCACTGTTGTGAAACTCTGAGAATTTTCTTATCTCAGATTCGGATCCAGGTTTGGATCATAGGCTCGAGCGTAAACGTTCGGATGTGGCTCATCCGGGTCTGAGTGGTCTTCTTCGGAACTTGAAAAGATTCCGAGTAATCTATTCTCAGCCCTGGTGAAGGCGGCATCTGCAGTATCATATCCATGGTTGGATGTTGTCGCCTTTGGCTCGGCCTTTGGAGCAGCTTGTGAGCTGACTGGAGTTGCCTTGGCTTTTGCCGGTTGCGGCTGCTTGGCCTTTGCCCTTTCAGCCCTTCTTCTTTCAAGCTGTCCGTCTGAGGACGCCCATGATCTTTCACTTTCATCTCCTGAGGGAGATAAGGCGTGGGCATAAAGGCTATTCCAGTACTGTGGTGCAGAAGGAGTTAGGACTTCTTCATTGTCAGATTCTGATTGGTCTTCCTCAGAGCTTTGGTCATCAAAGAGTGTCTCGAGGACATTTTTGAGATTGTTATTTCTTCGCTCTATCTCTAGTGAGGAATTGACCAATTGATTAAAGACTGTCCTTGAGTCCTTCAGTGCTGTGAGAAGGATTTCCACTCTGGATAGAGTATCTTGGATGGTGTCAAGATGTTCCTTTCTTTCCTCCTTGTCTCTCTGGATAGAGCCTCGCAATGCTTGTGCGATTCTGAGGAGGTCTGTGTATTTCGCAAGAGGCATAGTTACCGTTTGATTGTCATGTATGACAGTTGTTTCGTCACCGCTTAAGTTCCTGAATAGGACTTCCACGATCGGTAGGAACTCCGTGCTCCACGGTTCCTCTTCATCATATGTTTCTACGTGCTGTAGCACGCGTTGTGTAAACTGGCCGGCTGCTTCTACCGTTGCATCGATAGAGCTGACGTGTCTTGATACTATGTTTCGGCACGTAACGTTAATTGCCTGGCCTTGATTGGCTTGGTCAAGTGCAGCGTCTGCATAGGTGCAGAGTCCACTGTTGTGGGCTTCTCTAGCTGCCTTTCGTTGAATACGCCGATTTTGACCTCCTCTTCTGGTAGGACCTTTTGGTCTTGGAGGATCAGAAGGTACTGTTCCTTTCGCCTTCGGCGGAGGACTCTTAGGTGGAGGTGACATGTTAGCCTTGTTAGGCCCTGGTGGCATTGCCTTGGGCGCTGATGACGATGCGGCACTTGGGAGTGCAGATGTACCTCTGGCCCTTGCCGAGGATCCCTTAGGGATCGATGTGTAGGTAATCTGCATGGCTTCCTCGGCCATTTGTGCATGCAACAGGGTTTCCTATAATGCCTTCCATAAAGTCGGTTTAGCTTGCTGGCAGACGGTAATAATAGAGTATATATATGGAATGAGAATGGATCAGCCGCATCTGCTGCACGGAGTGGTCCGGCCTCGGCACGGGCACATCTACGTGCTCACCATCACCATAAGTATTACATTGCTGCTGGAGATTGTTTCCACTTATCGAAAGGAAGAACTACTGCTTTACAGGCCTGCCTATTTCATATAGACGATGGGTTTATAAATCTTAGATGTCCATCTAGGGTCCCAAACTTAGAATAGCTCATAAATCTGACACTTACATAAACCTCACTCTAGGAGGGTAACAAGGGCAAAATCAGAGGCAGGAACAGAGGAAAAACAGCTTCCAAGTGATATGAAAATAGATCCAACGCATGGTTTTTACGCATGACTGCATGTAAACTGCTACTAGGACTACTGCGACGACTACTACGCAGTAATCATATTAGTCGTAGTAGTGATAGCAGTAGTAGTAGTAGTAGTAGTAGTAGTAGTAGTAGTAGTAGTAGTAGACCTTTGTGTGACTGGTCTACGAGGTTTGGAACTATTGCAAAAATCTCAGGGGCTATCGGCACATTCTTGGGAACAACATGCACCAGCGTCCCTGAATAATTGGAACCCGTTCCGAACCGTCAGAACTGTTTCGATGGATCCTGGCACAGCTCAAAACCCGAATACACCAAAGAGATCCTGAGATGCGACATATTTCTGACTGAGGGGCCGTACCCAAAGCATAGCACTAATGCCTCCGAGCACCCGGCCTTGTGGTGAGCATTCCCTGACCTGTGTAAGCAAAACAGCCTTCACATGGATCAAGAGAAATCTGAGAATCACGAGAACTCGCACAAAACACAGAGATACAGGCATGACTGATGTACAGCTCTTTTTCTGTGCACACTGCAATCCATCAATGTCAAGCTGCATGTTGGTCTCCCAGGTGGCACATGCCAAAGCTGTAAGAAGACTGCTTGCATTATTATTGCTTCGACTCTTGTTATCTGGCCAACTGGTTGGCATCAAAACTGCACACCTGCCCGGAGATGGGGAGCTGTTTCTGGAAAAGCTATGCAGGGATGACGATGATGCGATCAACGGCAGGCAAAGCTGCCTCTCATTCAAAAGGACGAGTTGCTTCCGAACGGCTTTTTGCCCTTGCAGGGAAGCTTTGCTTCTGGAAAAAGCTATGCAGGAATGATGATGCGATCCATTGCAGGCAAATCCATTTGCTTCTCATTGAAAAACACGACTTGCTGTGGAACGGCTTTTTGCCCTTGCACCACCATTTTCCAGCCCAGCTTGAACTTGCTCGGGGTGGACCCCAGGATTTGGTGAAGATCACGAAGCTGGGGCGAGCAGTCAGACAGGGAAGCACCTCAGGCAACAGCAACACAGCACAAATCCATACAAGTATGCCCAAAGTCTTCAATCAAGGCGGTGCTGACAAGCAGCTTGCACGAGGCTGGAGCTCCTTGGGAGGCATGCCTTGAGGAAAGGGCTCGTGCATGTAGATTTGTGTCAGATTCTTCTCCTTGATCAGCGACTCCACGGTCTTGAAGGTGTTGCTTCCAGCATCAAGGATCAAACTCTTGAGAGAAACTGCAAATGGAAAGGACGGAACACCAGGCGCTGCATCCGGAGTGATCTTGCCCTTGAAGAACTCACAGAGAATAGTCAGCGGCTTGAGCCGGCGCTTAGCATCCGAAAGGGTTGTGATCACAAGCCTGCCCTCCTCGAGCTTCAACTCCATTGGCGGGTCCGAGATCTGCTTCAGCACGTTCGGGTCAGACGGAGGCGAGGCCTTGGGCGGCGGCGCCGCCGAGGAATCCTGTGGTGGCACCGGCAAGGCTTTCGCCGAGGCATTCTGTGATGGCACCGGCAAGGCTTTCGCTGCTGGCACGCCGCCCTCAACTGCTTTCGGGACTGGCTGTGGGGCCGGCACGCCACTGACAGGCGGCTGTGGAGCCGGTGCAAAAGGGTTTGGCCTTGCCCCCGCAGGCTGAGCCACTGCTAATGACTTACTCAGCGATTCCGAATCCTCCAAACCAGCTGCCTTGCTGAAGAAGGTCTCCAAGGTGGTCTTGTACTTCTTCTTTGTCTGCTCGTCAATCCAGGGGTTTCCCAGGTCCTTGTCGTAGTGCACCCCATAATTCAGCACAATTTCTTGATTGGCTGCAATGCCGGAGCCTGAGCGAGTACTTACACGCAGGATGAGCTTGTACATCTCTGATTCAGCACCATCGATCTGCATATCCAGCACAGCATTGGGAGCCTTACGAGAACCTCGGTGTGTTGATTCCAACCTTGTGAACATCATATTTGTTTTGCTTGAATTTCCTGATTGCTGAGAAGGGCACTTCCTTGATAATGATGGGCAAACCGAGCGAGACCCACGACGAGGGCATACATGTCTGTTGGCTCCCCATTCACCAAAACGTTCCGGATGAGCACAACCTGGAATGACAGTCTGTGCAATGCAATCCTGCATGGGCGCAATCTCTGTGTCGTGGACGAGTCATGGACAAAAAAACATGTCTAGCCGTTTACCCTAGGCACTGAATCTGCAAAGTACTCATTCGGAGATGCTCGCAAGCAATTGGTGAGGGCAGCCTTGCTCGTGAACAACAAGTTTGTGGCATCGCAGATTTTCTCGGCCTCCCTCCTGGAAGTCCTCGTCACCAAACCCTGGCCTCGCTCACCGAAGTTCTGCAAGGAGAGGCCACAGCTCACAAGCTCTTTCTCCCACAGACTGACCGCCATGCTACGAAGTTCTCCAGGCCAGCTGTCCACTGTGAGGAAAGGCCTTGAGTAATCGGGGCCTTTCCGTTCGACCTGAAGCATTTCCACGGACTGCTTCTCCGATGCCAGCCTGGGTCCCTCTATCATTTGAATGTCGGAGACCCGCAAGCTTCGCTTGCTCGACTCCCGACGTTCCCACCTTTCATGACTCACCTTCCAGAATCGCTGCATGATCTGACGACCATGGGCTACGCTGTGTTTGCGAGGCCGGTCCAAAAGCCAGACGACTTGCGAGGATTGTGCACGAGCTGCCAGCACTGGCCCCGGATGAGCAGATGAGCTCATGATAACCACAAGAGTGGACTGGCCGAGGATCTGTGTGAACACGCCGGCATAGAACGACATGGGTCTTGTAAACGGAAATAGATCTATGATGTAGTCCCGCTTCGTCCCGGCATCGGCTGCCTCCTCCTCATCGTCGGCGAAGGGGACGCCATCAACAACCATCATGTCGAACTGCTCCTGCTCTTTGTCTTCATCCGGGATTTCACAAGCCACCGTGGCCCCGGGACCCGGGACCACTGTGGCCAGCTCATCCTGCGACCTCAAGGGACAGTCCGAGGCCATGCATCGGAGTCTTGTGCATTCAAGGGCTTTCGCCCGAGACTTCAACAAAGGCAACGAGGTGGGCACTGCTACCGACTTGTCCTCCTTGTTGTGCAAAACAAGCATGAAGCCCGCTTTCTTCGAATGTGCTTGTGTGTCACCCCCAGTCAACTGGACCACGAAGCACTGCATGTCTTTCAGCACGGAAAGAGCTCGTGCCATACTGCTGGACAGCAGGTCTGCCCTTTGGGAGCAAATAATGCCCACCGAGGCCCTTGTCAGGCTGGCCTTCATGGCAAGCTTCGCCACCAGGTCAATGTAAGTGTTTGTCACACTTTTCTGGCTTGTGGGTGCATCAATCAAGAAGACCACTCGACCCGACGCTGGAGCCTTGGCCTCAACCTTCCGGAGCAGGTCGTCGTGGTCATAGACAATGTGCACGTGGTCGGCTTCTTGATCCGCATGCTTCTTCGCCGCGATCTCGATGGGATCCTCAACCACGCCCGTGCCGTCATCCAGGTCCACGAGCATCATGCTACCAAGCTCATCTGCTGTCCCACTTGCAGCGACTGCTGTCTGGGGGTCCTGACTGGAAGTTGCAGTTCCCTCCTGGGCCACTGGCTGGGACTCGGACCCGCCGGCTTTCAATTTGCTCAACTCCACCCACAGGGCATGGCATTCTTGAATGCCGGGGGCCTCGCTGGAGATTCCATGCAGCCTCATCTGGTTCTTCATGCACGTCACTACCTTGAATAAACCAGATTTTGTCTGCAAGGCTGTCACCACTCTATCGAAGGCAGGATGGTCTGTCGCCGTCTTGCCAAATGTGGTCCGCACCTGTGAGGCCCACAATTCCACAGTCTTCAACGGTGCACATATCTGTGTCTGAAACAGATCTGCATTCATGGGCACAGACTTCTCCGTGAGATCTCGCACAAGAAGCTCCAGACCAACTACGGCACTATGCCACGTCAGCCTTTGCCGGCTCCGGACGCCATCGCCCATCAACCAGGCATTGTCGAAGACATAGCTTTGTGGAACCTGCCGCCCTGCATGTTGTTTGGACTAGTCGTGCAACTTATTTGGGCGGAGATCACTGTTTCTTCAGACTACTAAATATGTGAAATCAAGGCCTTCAGGCTGCGACAGCCACTGGCGGATTTCCGCAGGCAAAGACTTGTGGCATCGGGTCCACTTGGAGATAGTGGCTTTTCGCCCCGTGCCTGCCAAACAACATTGACGGAGGCTGATGTCCCCCCACCCATACAGAGAGACTGCAGCACGAACCCCTCCCGGCCTAAGTTCGACAACAAGGAGTTCAGAACCTCCTTGTAGGGATCCTTGTGCCCGTTGGGGATTTTCGCAAAGGCTCGGCTCACGATCTGGAGCTTCGTGTGAATGCTCGTGGCGGCAAATTTGTTGTTGTCTTCATCATGAAGGGCTGCATTTGTTTGACTTCGCAATTCGAAGATTTCTTCCTCCTGCAAGATCTCAGTCCAGGTGTTTGGACATGACACATGGCACAGTATCACATGACTAGACATACGCCTCTTGCTCAAACCAGCCTTGTCGGAAGGATACTGAACGACATCGCACACAATGCCATTCTTGAGCACATCCAATAGCATGGCATTGAAGACTATGCCATCTGCTTCTGTGGCCTCCGAGGTCGTGGAGGATGTGGCCACGGATGGCTCCCCCAGCTTCACCCATTCTTCGTGCACCTGCACCAGGGCAGCCACACTGCTGTAGCCATCATCCAGAAGCCACTTGAGGGCATCGTCCTGCATAGGCTTCCCCTTGCACTGCAAGAGGCGGATATTCCTGAACAGAGCCTGGCCATAACGGCCCTCCCGAAACTCCTTCACGAGTTCCTTGATCCGCACTGAATCAGGTTCTCGCCAACCACTGCGATGCTCATCCAAAGAGATCTCTCTGATTGCGATACGTGTTGATGGAGACACCACTTCAGCACCCCGCACCACGGTGACATTGGCTTTCTTTCCACCACTCATGCTGCTGCTACAGCAGCTACAATGAGGATTCCCTCTGGCCACGAAAACTGCATGCACTTGCACTGCCATGGTCTCGAAAACCTGCACTGCAGGAATGAGTTCAGTGCTCAGTTCTTCAGCATGCAGACTGAACCTCACTGCGGGCACCCTGTTTACCTGCAAAAGCTCACGGTGACTGCTTCAGACAAATTCACTCTGTCTGTCACCAGGCTTGCCGTGCAAGCAACCGGCTGAAGCAACAATCCCCGAACAAAAGGTATTTAAACATTTTGGGCTTCGGCATCCTCGCCAAAACCCTTCCACAAAGCATCTTTGGCAGCCTGCCAGGATTGGCCTTCTTCGGACTGCAACCACTCAGCGAGCTGCTGACGCATGGTTGACCTTGGGCACTGCTTTGCTGCACGACCTGCTTTGATGAAGGGCTGCAGTTCCTGAATCTGCAGTTTGCCAGTCTTCCTGTCAAGAAGAGTTGCACCTTGCAAGTACTTGGCAACCGGCACCCTGGTTGCATACTTTTGTGTCTCCTCATAAGACAATCCAGCCCCGATGAAAGTGACTGCCAAGCTGTCTTGCACGGCCAGGCTTGCCAAATCATTCTGGGAACTCAAGGCAAGCGCCGTGGAACGTGCCCCCACGACATCTTTGGGAGAGGGGTTCGGGATTGGGCCTTCTTCAGGAATGTCATTCCTCCGTCTGACCCGTCGTTGACGCTCCCGCAAGATAGGGTTCTTACCTGACTGAACAAAGAGATCAACCAGGGCAGCTAGAAGCTCCTCATCCCTGGCAGATCCGATGCATTGGACTTTGGCCTCCCGAAGTCTCAAACGTCGTACTGTTCGTGGCGAGCTCAGCTGGTCCTGATGCATCTCATGCAGCAGCGAGCCGACCCGTTCGCAAGAGCTGCTGGCTCCATTTGCCAAGGCATTGTGTGCCAACATCAGAACTGCATGCCAGCAGTGCTGCAGTTCACCTCCTTCATGGTCTGGCCATACCAGCCTGCAACGCATTTGAAATCAGTATCTGGGGATCGGGGGGTCAACATTGAAAGTTCCGAATGTCTAACGCCCCATGCTTTTGGACAAGTAACTCTTTCTCGAGAAGGAAGGATTGCAGCACATCTGCATCACACAGCTTGGTCTTTCCAGCAATGATCCGCACCATGGGTAAGCCACTTCCTCTATGCACTCCACGTGGGCGGTTTTGCTTAGCAAGTGCATCGCATCGTAGAGCAGCAAAGGTATGCTGGAAATCAAACCGTGCTTGCAGCTTCTTGCGACCCCGCTTGATGTTGCAGCCGTTACCGCAAATCTGCAGCTTGTCTGCACAGACAGACCAGACAGTCCCAGCATTGGCATTTTGCACCAGGAAGCCCTGCACCAATGAAGCAATCTGCACGCACACTGCTTTGCTGGCCACTTGCCTAAGATATACTTCCAAAATAGCAGTTAAACAGTAACCAATACAAAGGGTTTCAACCATGCAACATCCAAAAAAAACAAAGATCCGAAATGAAAGAAAATCGTGCTGCGACCAATGCTGGCAAAGACAATAGCACTCCATTGTCAACATGACAGCCTGCACCTTGTAGGATTCCACATGTTGCCACCGGCCAAGCTCGAAACCTGCTTGTACTCTTTTGCAGAAAAGATCATATTCTCGAAGCAGCTGGCCATCTGTGGGCAACCCTCGTTCTAGCCAGGGCAGTGTGTACCGACTTGGCTTGCGAATCCCCTGCAACATAGGTCTCAAACCCTCGCCCACTTTTAGGAAAGCCTGCATCTCTGCAAGTCCCGGTGGTGACACGCACAGTTTCTGCAAGTTCCAGCACTTTGCCATGGCAGCAAGCATCTCTGAGAGATGCACCTGCACACCCACAGGACCCCAGTACTCCTGGTAACTTGTGCACAAAGAACCCAAGCATTTTTTCACGCCAGCCAATGCAGAATCCATCGAAGACACCACGAAGGGAACCTGTCGAGCTGTCTTACATTGAGGTAGATGAACTCGATACAGGGACTCCCCCTGAAGGGCAGCAGGCAAGGGCTTCTCCTCCAATATCTGGTATCGAAGAGGAACAGACAATGGGTCCTGAGCCCATGCCTCTGCATCTTCCCGGGCACTTGCTGGAGTCATTGTGCCGTGCTTTACATATGGTGGGACCAAGAGCCGCTTGCGGCGACCGCCTATCCGAAGAAACACTGGCACACGTGGATTTTCCCGCACACGTCTGGCTGGGCACTGGCAGCGAGGAGTCACGCAGAAGCTGCCCGGGGTGAGGTTGATGAGGACCTGCAATCTCACCCCTTTGAACTGTCTGTTCAGCAATATGTCGGCCAAGTGCTTCATGAGCACAGGAAAGGCTCTGCCCATTTTTGTGGGCAGGTGGGCATGGATGAAGGTTGCAACAGAGGTCTTGTCCGTGTAGTGCTGCCTCAGATTCTAACATGCGACATCCATGATCTAGTTTGGCCTGTTAAACCGTGCTTACAGCTAGCTCATTGCAGACAGGAGTGCAAAAGGCAGGACACTAGCATAAGGCGCCGTAGTGAATCCAGAAGCTGAGATCGAGTCCCCAAGGACTGCAGCATGTCTTCAAAGGCACGCTGGGCCACCCACGGTGGGTCCTCACTCTTCTCTGTGCATAACACAAAGGGCTGCAGGTCAGAGGCCATGGTATCAGCAAAAGCACACAGAAATGTCACCATCTCCACTGACGATAATCGACGGCCGATGCTGCTCAAAGCTGACTGGGATGTTTTTCCATGTCCAGCTTGCTTCATCTTCATTTTGCCATGCAGAGCAGCTATGTACAGGCGAAAGTTGTCTAGCAGGTTCTGGGCCACACAAGATAGCTGGAAGACCTTCCTGGCACCAGAGGAATCAGCCACTGCTTTCACGGGCTCATCTAGCTCCGCTGCTACGCTTCTGAACAAGACCTTGCCAGAATGAATACCAAAGTGTTGACTCATGCCTTTTCCCAGGGCAAAGAGTTCTTGAACCATCGGAGTCTGATCCACCACCCTGGCAAAAGCACAATGGGCCCGATGGAACTTGTCCCACTCCACCCAAGCAGGGATGTTGGGATGAATCTCTTGCCATAGCAGATCTCCAGCCTTTGACGATGAGTGCCTTGCCGAAGGTCCGCCACTTATCACTGCCCCATCACCGCCTATGCAACTCACAAGTCTGCATCTCAAATGGGAAACAGATAACTTGCCGGGATGATTTTCCAAAGCTTCAAGGATGCCGACCACCTGACTCGGGCCGTCGTGGAACATGCCGATGGATCTTGCATCGATGAGCCTCGTCACTGCCTTCCCTGTCACTGGATGGAGGAAGTTGGCCATCACCACTTGCAGTGTTTCATGTCGGGAAAACATGCCACTGCCCAAAGTCACTGGGTCGAAAATGACCGTCAAGGGAGACATCACTCCCAGAGATGGAAGCTGACCAGTCAGCTCTGCTGCATCGAGTTGTGTCAAGAAGCAAGCTGCTGCCTGCTCAACCAGGCCGACGAAGTGAATGGAGTTGTATTTGTCTCCGGTGTCTACCTGGTTCAGCACGAGTCTCTGCAAGCCGTAGCAGTACTCCACGTCAGCATGCCCCCGACTGGCAGTGAACAAAGCCTCCCGCAGCTGTGTCATCAAGACGGCCTTGCTGTCTCTCCGATTCTCTGCTTCACAGGCCTCGAGCCTCTGCTGGGCGGCTTCCTTGCCCTTGCAAGGCACTGGAACCCAGGAGTTCTCCCGCACTCTTTGGATCATGTTCCGTAGTGTGGCAGCACCCACACCTCGGTCGACACACATCTAGGGCCCTGTCTGCTGAACAGTATTAGATTCATAAACCCAGACTTTTCCCCGACCCTAAGGAAGAGGAGCAAACTCATGAGCAGAATAGACAAGCCTCGCAGAGTCCTAGCAGCTGCTTGATAGCATAGCCTGCCCGTGCTAGCATCTGAAACACCCTCCAAAGCTGGCAGCGATGAAATGATACTGTTCAAGGCATGCTTTGGCAGTTTTGAAAAGCTGGCCACAAGATTGGTCGCCAGGACCTGTGCTTGCTCTTCAATGGGAGCAATTCCCCGCCGAAGCCAACGACCCACGTTGACTCCAGGCTCCCAGAGTCCTTCCCAAACGTGCTCATGAGCATCATCTGCAAGTTGCACATGATCTTCTGCAATGCTGTGCTCATGCAAAGCATTCCAAACCTGTTCATCTGACACCAGGCTGACAGACTGCTCTGCAGATCCCAATGCATCATCAGCAACCAGCACCAACTCCTCCAGCTCTACGGCTGGAGCACATTTGGGCTCTGGCTCATCATCAAGCTCTATACTCATCCCTTAACACCAATCTGACAGTATGAATCTGTTGCAATACACACCGCTTCACATGCACCCCTTGGGCTCTCTAGCAGCTTTCCTGCGCACTAGCCTGTTGTGGCAGTGCTCCGAGAGTACAAACCTTCCCTCTGGGCCAAATGTAAGGCTTACGCAGTTTGACGAAGCACAGCTTCAACTGCTGCAGCTTCCAGCTCGGCAGTGTCGGCAACCCCACAAGTCAGCGATTATACTGTAATTGGGGTCTAGCGGTCCCTGGCAACCCCACAAGTCAGCGATTATACTGTAACTGGGGTCTAGCGGTCCCTGGCAACCCCCACAAGTGAGCGATTATACTGCAAATGGGCCCTAGCCGGGTTCCCCGGCAACCCCACAAGTCAGCGATTATACTGTAACTGGGCCCTAGCAGGGTTCCCCGACAACCCCACAAGTCAGCGATTATACTGTAACTGGGCCCTAGCGGGGTTCCCCGGCAACCCCACAAGTCAGCGATTATACTGTAACTGGGCCCTAGCAGGGTTCCCCGACAACCCCACAAGTCAGCGATTATACTGTAACTGGGCCCTAGCGGGGTTCCCCGGCAACCCCACAAGTCAGCGATTATACTGTAACTGGGCCCTAGCGGGATTGCCTAAAAGTCCTGATGTCTGGAGTGGCTATTTGAGGAACCGGACAACGAAGCGATTATAGTATAATCACTTACTAGTGGAGTTGCTCATGAAGGTATCCCACACATCTGGGCTTTCACGCAAATATTGACTTACTCTTGACACCGAAGTCGTGAACAAGAGACTTCCTGTATGGAGAACCCCGCAACGGAGCGATTATACTATAATCACTAATCAGTGGAGTTGCTCATCATGGAACTCTGTTGGACAGGACTTTTACCACTACAGCTCATAACAAAGCTTGCCGTCGCTCATACAGCAGCAGACCCTGGCACCACAGACTTTCTTCTTCAAAGTGCAGGAAGCTGTTTTGGAGAAAATGATGTGCAGGCTCACGTGCAGCCCTGTCCTTTGCAGCAGATCTGAGTACTTTTGAGATTTCAGATGCCAGAGGTTGAAGATATTATGTGGTATTCAAGGCACAAAAAACGTGAGCCCCTGCAGCGATCGAGCCATTCAGCTCTCGCTGGGATGCCCTGCATCTGCCTCATCATCATCCGCAGCTGGAACAGCTTCATCGGCCTTACGTTTATTGCTGATCATGGCCGCCCCTGCATCTGCTTCATCCGCCTTGCGCTTATCGCCGATCTTGGCCGTGAGGCGATCCAATTTGTCCTTCAGGAACTGCTCCTCCCTTTCGTGATCTTCCTTGGCCATTTCTGCATCCAAAACATCCATGGAGGCCCGTTGCCAGCAGCCGAGCACGTAGTCTCTCTCGTCCGAAAGCTGTTTGATCTCCATGCTCTCTCGATTGCGGATGACTATGTCCAACGTGCACTGGCAGCTGCATGTCACGTCCCACGGCATGTTCTCGGAGGGGTTTTTTTCTCCCGTCCAGAATGCCTCGCACGGTAACGAAACAGGTATGGAACTCTAAACAAGAATGAGCAGTCTCCTGACTAGGTGCAGATAAGCTTCGCAAAGCGGGGACTGGCTCTTACACACAGGCTCCAGGAAGGATGGGAAATCTTTGCAGCCATACTGCAGCAGAGGAAACCTGGATTGTGGCGAGAGGACCATTTGGTTAGGGTTTGGGGGTTTGGGGTTTTGGGTTCAAGGTTGTGTAGTCTTCATATTGCCAGCTAGCCTTGACTGAACCTCTCTCATTCCTAGACCCGGCCCTACAACTATTGTATATGTATCTCTTGTTCTTGAAACTAACGAAACGAACCAGAGATCCTGAACCTCGTCCGTACCCATGCTCATCACATCATGGTCACCACCATCCTGCCACCCAAAAAAAATCTACCAGTAGACGACATGCATGTTTAGCGAAAACCACAAAGATAAATCACGACATCTTGAGATAATTTCTCTAGCAATGCCTGGTCACGTCTGTGTCCCTCCAGATCTCAAGAAGAAGCCGATCACGGCCAGCAACCCCGCATCGGACACGTACGCCGACACTTGGGCTCTGGGATCCTTAGACTTCACCAAGGCATTGTCCATCACGAGGGTGGTGAAGGCGGCGGTCATAGCAGCATCCTCGAACTGGAACATAGTCCAGAGTCCACTGGTGGATTTGCCAGTGGGCTCAGAGAGTTTGGTCACCAAGGATGCAGTATAGGTCCACAGCTTCACCTGGCACCGCAACAACAATGGCAAGATCAGAAATGTTAACACCACCACCAAAAAAAACCAACAACAAGAGCAACCTAAACCGATGACAGCACGTGACGCCATCGCCACTCAGATTGAAGTTGATGGACCACTTGAACCTGCCGGAGGACTTGTCCCAGTGCAAAAATCCGTTCTCGTAAAGCGTTTGTGGCGAGAGGATCTCGACTTCCAAGATGCCAAAGGTTTGCTCCTGCCCAAGAAGACTTCTTGCCTTAGTTGCCGAGTGCATAAGCCTAAAAAAGTTTAAACTTTCAGTTTTAAGAAGGTTTCATTATCGCTGCTAAGTGGCCTTCATCACATTCTGCTTTCGAACCCCGTGACTCTTCGGTGGATCTTGGGAGTTCGACAGCTTGAAGCCGAGCCTCAGGCACAAGGACGAACCTACGATGCAGGGTACACTCATGGCACTACAGTCACATGCTATACACTGTCACTCATGTTTCTGATTTGGAATGCGGTTCAAGGGACTTCCTTGCATCGTGATGCTTGATGGAGGCGATCGCCTCTGCCAAGCTGGGCGCCAGGAGCACCTGGGACCCTGCGACAAAATCGGAGTGCCCCTTCGCCGCAACGTAGAAGCGGCTCATGATCGCTGACAAGCTGAAAGGCACTGGAGGCAGTCAGAAAGCAGGTTGCTTGAGGAACCAAGCCCCATGTCACACAGGAGACTGTTCATGACATGCACTGGCCAAACGACCACAACAGCACGCCAACGCCGCTGCAACCGCTAACCTGCTTTGACAGTGCCCTGGCTAGCAAACCAAGCCCCATGTCACGCACGAGACTGTTCGTGGCATGCAAAGAGACCGAAAGACCACAACAGCACGCCAACACCGTTGCAACCTCTAACCTGCTTTGACAGTGCCCTGGCTAGCAAACCACAGCAGCACTAGAATGCTCAACTGCTCCAGTATGGGCTGCAACCTGGATTTAAGGATGTTCTCACAGGAAGAAAGCCTCTGGTTTGCATTGCTTTTTGCATCCATGAGACCTCTGCTAATCTCTCGACTTGTGCATGCCGAGCTTACATCTATCTATGATCTCAGCAATGCTCAATCTACGGGCTGCCTCGCAAACTGTTCCATGGACAAATTGTCGCTCGTAATCAGCAAGCCAGCCCTCAGAACATCGAAGGTTTCGAGCCTTGCCGAAAAGTTTCTCGACTTTTTGAGGCAGTATGCCTCTCAAAGCCATCCCCAGGTCGCGACAGTTTGGAAAAAGGATCAGGGAGGCATGGGTAAACAGATCGTAAGCACAGCAGCCCAGGGCATAGATGTCTGCAGCAGCTGACACCGTCGCCAAGTTATCCTGCAAGCAAACATGTGACATGAGTCGCGGACTCTGGAAGCATTTGTTTACTATTATTTGCTTAAGAACCCACCAAAAATAAAAAATATATTCCTTATGGGGGTAATATAGGGATTATTATTTTTATTTTTTGGGTGTTTCTTAAGCAAATAGTAGTTTACTAAGATGCACACTCACTGTCCTGCTTGTCCTGTTTTTCCAAGAGTTCCCATGGACGGTAGGGTCTGGCATAGACTGAGTCTGCCTCCACACGTGCCAGACCTGCCTTGTCTAGTCTCACACTGAGGCCAAAATCTGCAATCTTCAGCAGGGAGCCATTGAACAAGAGCATGTTGTTGGGCTTCAAATCAGCATGAAGGACTGCCTTGTGGTGCATCCAGTTCAGCCCCTGAGCAGCCTGCCACAGTAAAGCCCACCGGCCAGAAAGCCCGCTGCCATTTGCAACCTGAGTTGCAAGCTGATTCTCCTCCCGCCTCAGATAATCCAGCAGGCTCTCTGATGCAACCTCCAAGCAAAGGCCAAAGCGAGGGCCGTCATTTGTAGAGACGGTAACTGCCCCGAAGCACTGCAGTATGTGAGGATGTCCCTGCAGCTGTGTGTACAAGTCATACTCGGAAAGACTGGCATTCGTGCCACTAGCTTTGGCCACCTTCATGCCATACTCAGCTCCAGTGATTGTATGCTTCACCTGCAGAACCTTGGCATAAGCCCCTGCACCCAGAACGTGCATCTGGGAAAAAACGGCTGGCTCTCCGTGCCAAACCACATGCAACATAGCGGAATCAAGCTGGCTGGCACAGGGACTCTTGGTCGGAGCTTGACTCTGTTTCTTCAGCATGGCTGCACGGAGATCCCGATTCCGGGTGTTCAAGCTCTTCGCCTCCAAGTGCCACTGCTTCTTGATCTTTGGGGGAAGCTTCTTCCTTATAACTGACAAGAATAGATCAGTGATAGTCACCCTGTAGAACAATTACAGAAACCATGCTGTCTCAAAAGTGTCAAAGAAATGAATTTGGAGCAAGTATCCAAGCAACGGACAGCTCCGATTTGGAGTATCGCACAGCTGTCTTCTGATGCAGTCGCTTCTTCACCGGAACCCTCACACCAGCTGCATGCCGCTGCACCCACAAGGCATAAGAGCTGGGAGCTTTCGAGATGCCCAAGTCAGCTTGCTTGATGTAGTGTGTCACCTGGCACGTGTCTCCATGGAGCTGAAGAGATCTGCCTAGGCATGATACTGAGCTTGATCTCTAGCATGAAACAAGCTGGCATGACCATGGGAACTGAAGGAGAAACACCACTTTGCACGCAGCAACGGTTGCGATCTTCGCTTCAGGCGCTCGCCAGGATGCCATGAAAAGGGTCACCCCTACGATGCCTCCGAACTTTAGAATCCTTACCTTGTGGCTATCCCTACTTGTGGATGTAACGGATCCTGCAAACAAGATTCGGCCCAACCGGAACGAAGGCTTGTTTTACTAAGGTTCTGAGGCTCCTGAGGGCTGTGAACTGCTGAGGTGTAGCGCCTGACACAAACCCCTAACCCAACTAATGCCACCAATGCCGAGATCCCTCCTAGAACCCCAATCTCTATTCTGACACCCGACACCCCAAACCTAACTAACGCCACGAAGGGCGAGACCCCGAGCCTAGCCCGCCAACCCAACAAGCTCTACCGTAACACCTGACGCCCCAAACCTAACTAACGCCACGAAGGGCGAGACCCCTGGCCCTAGCCTAACCCGCCAACCCAACAAGCTCTACCCTGACCCCCCATCCAAGAACCTCTACTTACCCTAACACCCAACGCCAAAACTTCAAATAAACCCCAGATCCCAAACCGAATGCGCCAAAGATTGAGCCCCGGGTAACCTCATTGGAAGTATGTCCTTAACGCTAGGCCCATGGAGCACTAAAGCTTACCTCACCCAAGAATCCTCAGCCGGAATGGACTCAGACACTCGCACGAGGCTGGCAGGTTAGTCAACCAATCCTTCCAGGATGCTGAGTCGCTGACCCGGGCCATTTTGTAATGTAGTGCCACTGGTCCCTTCTGGACTGCCTGGCATTTGGAGGAGCTGTACCAGTAGTAGCGACGTCTGATAGCCCTCGGGGTCCACCACTACTGCTACAAGAAACAAAGAGGCAAGATCAGAGGCAGGAACAAAGGAAACACAGCTTCCAAGACAGGTAAGAACAGCTCCAACACCTCGTTTTTTATGCATAAGTGCAGATACTGACTCCCAAGTATTCTTGTGCCCAACCTACTGCTGCTACTACTACTACTACTACTACTACTACTACTACTCCGAGGACTAACCCTACTCGTACTGCCACCACGGCATCGGGTTTTGTGGGTGTGGGATTGGTGTGCAGAAGATCAGGAGCTGTAAAGCTTGGGGGTTTCAGAGCGGTCTTATGCAGCTGAAACCCCGAGTTAACGCCAAACTCTAAACCTGAAGCCCTATAAACCCTATAAGCCCGAAACCCCGTAGTACTAGTCGTCGTCGTCCTCCTCCTCCTAACAGTGGCAGTCCAGTACGGCGAAAACCGAAACCTAAGACCCCGAAGGCCGAGAACCGAAACCTAGCCTAACGCCGCGAAGGGCGAAAACCGAAACCTAGCCTAAAACCCTAAAACCTAAACCCTGAACCCTAAACCGTAAAGCCTAAACCCGCTGACCGGATGATTTTGGGTCGTAAAAGGGAAAAAGCGGCCCAGGGGCAGTCTGTCAAGGTAGGCCCAACGCCACGAAGGGCGAAATGAAGGTTTAAGGTTAAGGGTGTAGGAATTCATAAAAAGAAAGTGACAGTCTACCCTTAGAACACAAGTTTGAGACACCTGACCTCTGGGCAAGAAGCTGAGGCCTACAGTTTTACATCCTAGCAGTTGCAGGTCAAAAAGCTGTGTTGCCAGTAAGTGGTTCATTGAAGCTTGTTTGCTCAACTATTGATGTATCCCCAAACACCTTAAAGGCCGCAACCTTCAGCCCCCAAACTCTGCATCCCAAAACCGTACACCGTAGGCCGCAAACTAAGCCCCTGAACCCTATACTCAACAGACTCAACACCCTTATGTTAGACCACTCGCAGCCTGCCAGGCCGATGTGGAAGAAAGCGGAGGGCGGCCAGGTGCTCTTTCCTGCATAAGGGTTTTGGCTTTACAGTCAAGTAATTACGGGCTTCGGGTAAAAGGCTTTGGGCTTAGGGTTGAAGGGTCTGTTCTGTTCAGGTGTAAGGGCTTATGGCGGTTTTGGGCTTCCGCTGTGGGTTCGGGGTGTACGTTGCATACGGCTGAATACATGCTCAAGCCCAACACCCTCAACCCCTGCCAGGTGAAAAGGGATTCCTGGGGAGAACGGACCTATTGACTAAACAAAAACCCTAAACTCTTTTCGCGAAGCACGGCTCGGCTGCAGCTTAGCGTTGGACCACATCCGTTCGACCTTCGGTCAAAGCAGGGGCATCAAAAGAAGAAGCTGCAATGTCCAGCCAGTAAGACAGAAGTCGTGCGGTGCAGCGGAGTCAGTCTGTAGGTGTCCAAAGCTTACCGCCGCCTCTTTGCCCGTCTCGCCAGTTCCGCCGCAGCCGTGGCATCTTTAGCAGCATTCTCCTCCCGCTTCCTCTTGTTGAAACGCAGCTTCGCCTCGTGCAGAGCATCCTCCTGAGTTGTCAGTTTGGAGCCCTATTCCTAAGTCCTAAACCCTAAAGTCCTCAAGCCTATACCAAAATAAACGAAATGAAGCCAAGGAGCGAAGCAGGAGAAATGAGCGGAGCATCTGGTATCAGGATTCCACCAGTATTTGAAATCTCTGTCCCCCCACTTGCACCACAGCTGCCAGGGTCGCAGCTCCAATTCATATTCCTCGGGCGGAACCTCGATAACAGGTTGTAGCGAGCCCGGGCGTGAAAAGGATATGCATCTGCCCACACTGTGCTCATAATACCTGGTGCCATCTGCGAGCAGGACGTGCGACCAGCCATTGACCAAAGGAATATGCTGGTCAACGGCACTCACCAGCACCTGTGCGATTTATGCTTATGCCTTTAAGGTTTTTCCTGCTACCTAGCAAAGACGCAGCCCGCATAGAAGGGTTTGGTTTGGGTTTAAAGTTCAAGCCTTATGAAATTACGGAGTCCAAAACCGGTCGAGTGGCGGGAACGTCCTCCAAAGGCTGGGGAGCCCCTGCTTCACAGTCAGGAGCAGGCGACGAAGCCGAAGCAGCTGCAGCCCTAACGGCCTCCCACGCCGCGGCCTTGTGGCATGAATCACGGCCCCAATATCGCAACCCCAAATCACACTAAACCCTAAAACCGATCAAATATTCCGAAAAATAGCCCAAGCAGCCCAATCGCTGCAGTCACTGAAGTCCGGCTCCACATCACGGCCGACAGTCGGCTCAGCGCCAGCTATGTCGACGCCAGCTATGTCGACGCCTTCAACCCCCGACTCCTCGCCAGCTATGTCCACGCCGGCAATGGACGTAGGAGTGGGTACATCCGCCTCCTGAGGTTTCAGGTGTGGGAAGGGTTATTTACTTTGCACTACGGAAATCCAGGGTCATACCACTTGGCAGGGACTACCAAATCAAATGTGCTTGTGTGCCCTCTATAGTCTTGAATAAAACAGTGGTTCTGCTGAAGCTCCGCCTCCTCCATGGATGCAGCCGCCTGGCCACCGCCAGATGCAGCCGCCTCGCCACCAGCAGAGCCAGAAGGAAATCGTGGAGGCACAAGCTTGCCCTTCAAGGCCGCAAGAGAAAAATTCTAAACCCTAAACCCTAACACCCTGAATCCTAAATCCTGAACCCCTAAACCCTAAATCCTCAACCCTAAACCCCTAAACCCTAAACCCTGAACCCTAAATCCTCAACCCCTAATACAGCTGAAAAAAGTATGACAATTGCCAGAGAAGCTTCGCCAGCAAACTCCGACTCTGCCCGTGCAGGAATCAGCTTGCCCTTGGCTGCTTTATTTTAAACCCCGTGCTAAGTATCTCCAGACATCAAAATTGTTATGACAGTTGCCAGATCACTACAAGCTTCGCTTTCAGAAGCCGATGGCATCGATGGGCCAGGGCCAGCATCTTCTGCCACAGGCACACGTGCAGGGACGGCGACGGCCTTCTTAAGTTAGAATAGTTAGCTCCTTAATTTTGAACCTAATAATTAATGCTGTCCCCTCACAAAGAAAAGATTGCTTCAATTCTTCCGGGTGGCCTGTCTAGGAAACGGAACCTCAGCAAGTGTAACCCTAGAAAAAGCAACACCTAAACCCAAACCCTTCGCTCAGCAAGTGTAACCCTAGAAAAAGCAACACCTAAACCCAAACCCCTTGCACCCGCAACCAACCCCGGACCTTCAGGCGATTCTTCTTGTTGTGCCCGCCACGCCGCCCGTCGTAGTAAGTGTCCCGCCAGAAAGAGCTCGACGACATGGCATCCAAAGCCCCGAAGCTAAAGCCACCAGACTAGATGAGCTAAAGCCCCGAGGTTAATTAAGCTACAGCCCTGACGTTAGGTGAGCTAAAGCCCTAAGGCTAAGTGAGCCGAAGCCCTAAGGTAAAGTGAGCTAAGATCTAGTGAACTAAAAACCCTAAGGTAAAACTGCTGAAAAAGCCCTAAGGCTAGGTGCTTGAGTTTAGTATTTAGGGTGTTGGGAATCGATTTTGGAGCTCGGAGGGTGGGTTCAGGGAATTACCGAGGTGTGTTTGGGGTTTACGCTCTCACAACTCGGACATGCCTTAGGGTCTAGGGCTGTGGTGGGGGGGGGGGTTGGCGAAGACTCTGCTGTTGAGGCGGCGACCAGAATCCTCAAGCTCAACTGAAAGAGAAACGCGGGGTCGAACCCAAACCCCTCAAAAGCTGAAACTTGAAGCCCGAACCCAGGCAAGGGGAATCCCCAAACCTCAAAGTTGAAGCCCCGACCCAGAAATCTCAATCGTTCAATAACCTGTGCAAGGCAATGCAAGGGGAACCCCCAAGGGCAGAAGATCCAACTTCAGGGTTTTGGGAGTTCCTTCAATTACAGAGGCTTAGCCGCACCCTGGGGCACCACCCCCAAACATCCTAAAGCCCCCCTAGCCGAGCCATACCCTGATGCACCCTCAACACCCTGAATTACAAGGGACGGCTGCGAGGAGGGGGAGTGAGGAGATATGGCGGATAGAAGTGTGGGACCCTGAACCCCAGCCCAAACCCTTAACCCCCGACCCTAAACCTTCAACAATAAAGTCCTGCTTCGCCTGCTTCGCATCCAAGAGCCCCAGAGCCAAAGGTTTCCCCCCTAAATCCTAGGCCCTAAACCCGAAAGTTTTCCCGCCTCCGAGAAGTGCCGAAGGAGCCGAGGGCCGAGAGCGGCAGCAGGCCACAACCTCACGGGTCTAAATTTGGTTGTGCGGCCACCCTTGCACCGGAAGCTCGGGTTTGTGCTATGTTGCTTTGGGATTTCTTGACAAATCCTGTAATATAGGGGCCTAGATTAGAACGGCTATTAATGAAAGGGTGGGGTCCCGTCGTGGCTTCAGCTAGTTTTGGGGTTTAGTATTTACACGGTTTAGTATTTAGGGTTTCGACAGCACAATGGCAGGCGGCATGGATTCAGGCGCTAAGTCCGCTGAGCTTGCTACTTGTACACCAAAGGACAAAACGGGATGTTTAAGATTTACGGTTTATTTTATTTGGCACCGGGATCCGCCTAGACCCTAAACCGCTCAACAAACTCCCCAAACGCAACAAATGCCGGCACCCCCAACCAAGCGAACCAAACCCTACTCCTACAGCAACCAAAACCGTCTTTAAAGCAGGTTCTGCTTAAAAGCCCTGTTTTGTGTCCAGAAACCAGGTATTTAGCAAGAATTGCCTAAAACCCTGGTTCTTGGAACCCTACCTACACCCAAAAAGCAAACCCGAGCCTAACGCCACGAAGGGCGACAACCCTACCCTATTCAACTTAACACCCCGATTACCCTAACACCCCTACCCTAACGCCACGAAGGGCGAGACCCCTACCCTATGTAACACCCCAAACTACCCTAAGACCCCTAACACCGCGAAGGGCGAGGCCCCTAATATAGGAACCTGATGAAGAAACCCTGGTCCTAAAACCCCAAAATAGTAGGATCCATAGAAGAAACCCTAATAAGGAACCATAGTTTCTTAATCAGGTTCCTAAATTACCCCACATAACACCCCAATCTCTACCCTAACACCCCCACCCTAACGCCACGAAGAAAACCGAAACCTAACGCCACGAAGGGCGAGAACCGAAACCTAGCCTAACGCCACGAAGGGCGAGAACCGAAACCTAGCCTAACGCCACGAAGGGCGAGAACCGAAACCTAGCCTAACGCCACGAAGGGCGAGAACCGAAACCTAGCCTAACGCCACGAAGGGCGAGAACCGAAACCTAGCCTAACGCCACGAAGGGCGAAACCCAATCCTACGAACCCGAAATCCTTAAACCCTGAAACCCCTAAATTAAAGGCTGCACTCTGGGGCCCCCAGCAGAAAATGAGAAGGGCGCCACGGCGAAGATGACGATGATGTAGTAGTAGTAGTAGTAGTAGTAGTAGTAGTAGTAGCAGCAGTAGCAGTTAGCAGTAATCGTCGTAGAAGCAGCAATAGCAGTAGCAGCAGCAATGGCAGAGGTAGTAATGGTATTTTTGGGATGAACTCTAAGTATTGTCGGGGTATGTGATATTACATCTAAAAAGGGCACCTAAAGACCGACTTTATAAACCACATGAACGCGGCATTATAGGGAAGCCTGTGCAAGGCATCCTGGAATAATTGTGTCATGTGAGGAGTGTTACTTGCATCATCGTAAGTCTGGAAGCGCTCAATATCTCTTTCGGTGCCACGTGGTCGTGTATCACCTCTTTGGAAAGGATCATTCCTGCGAATCTCCGCAACTTGTACTGCATGGAGGCAGTTTTTGCACAGCACCTTCTTGCAGACATCTCTTGCTTGCTTAAGCTGGTAACAGCTGTCTGAGAGGTGGTAGACTTCGCTTCGGGAAGTATGCCAGATAGGTCGCAGATCAGTTGTTTCTCCGGAATTAACCCTGTTGGGTCCTAAAGGTTCACGCGTCTGCGGTTCATCCTCGGGTTCGAGGAATGGAACTCTTTGGTTCGCTGCTGCTTTTGATTTTGGTTGTTGGCGCTCCATACATCTGATAGGAGGCCTGGTAATCTGCTTCCACATCCAGTGTAAGCCCATTAGCAGCAGGAACACATTCCACGTGATGCTGAAGACGGAGAAGTCTTGCTCACTGGTTAGTGAGTCTGGAAGTGAAGTCTCGTCAGTCTTGGTAGACTCTGCGTTTGCTCCACCTCGGTTGCGGTGTCCGAACCAGCCCGACAACCCCGCTGCTGTAGCAGCTGTTCTGAGTGCCTTGCCGCTCGGAGCAGACGGTGGACGCGATGCCTTCCTTCTTCTTCTCCGACTGGAGGATTCGTCCTCTTGTTCCTCTTCATCTCTCTGAGCAGACATCAAGTTTGATGTTTCTCTTTCGTGTTCTTCGATGTCACTTTTTGTTGGTGACGGTTCTTCCTCTAGTCCATCCAGCTCTTCCAAAGACATGTTGAGCTTGTCAACAATATTGGTTCTTTGAGGCCTGGACCTTGATCTTGGTAGATCTTGTTGTGAAGAGGACGATGATTCCTGGTTCCTTCTTGGAGGAGGACCTTCAGGCTCGCTGGGACGTTCAGGCTGTGGCCACTCCCAGAATCTTCCATATCTGTGATGGCTACCTGATGGTTGCGATTTGTCGTACCAGCTGTTGCCGGATGAGTAAACGAATGAATCGTTGTAACCCCAGTATTCAGCATTACGCTGCTTGTAAGCCTTTCGCTTGTCAGCGATCTTCTGGACCTGGGCATCTGACCGGTTGTGTTTCCCTTTTGTAAGGATTGGTTGTATCGTGAAGCCCAATGGGCTGTGCCAATCTTTGTCAGTGGGACCCAACCATAGGTCAAGGTTAGAAAAAGTTGAATAGTACTGCTTGACTGAAACAAACAGACGGATATCAATATCCCTGTTGTTGTTCGTGTCCTGCCACATATCTGAGATTCGTTCCCAGTATGTTCTTTCAGCGGCAGGTGTGACCTCTCTTGGACTAGGTGACGCCGTGTGCGGCGTTTTACTCCAGTCAAGGATATAACTGTTGATACAGTCAAGGTCAGCAACTTTCTTCGCCGGGTCCGCCGGTAGACGATCTGCACGTGCCAGTCTGTGCTGGTCGGAGTTGTTCAAGCAAAGATGTCGCACTTGTGAGTGCCTTCCTGCTATTTTGTTGAATGCTGCAAGTTTCTTCTCCAGGTATAGAGAAAACAAACTGTTTCGCGGGTGAACGTCTCCACCTTTTAAGGTGAGCCTCGACGCAATATTATTGAGATCTCCCGCTATCACATCCGGTTTAAAGGGGAGAATCTCGTTGAGGAACGCGTTCACCAGTTCGCGTCTCTGTTCTTCCTTATGAGTCATGAACGAGTTGAAATGGACGATCGCGATGGTGATGACCTTGTAAGGCCCTTTTGTACACCACATCTCGTCAAGATCGTTAGATGCTTCTTGTGAGAAGATCTCTGCGTATGTCTCAAAGTCTTCCTCTGGTGGCTCATCACCCTCGACATGGCCGTTCCATTCACAGAGAATCGGCGAGGGGTCGAGGTTCGACAGTGTCAGGCAAGCCTCTGGTGAGAGGTAAGAGCCATCAGTGGGTCCATCCTTGTCAGGATTTTTGCCCTTGAGCGGGTCATATCCGATAATCTGCATGAACTCGTCTCTCGTCATCCTTTGGCCAGAATTTGGGTGGACCCATTCTTTTGCCTCTGGTATGGTACTGTGGTACCCGAATGTGAGGCGGCACACCGCACCGTGGCATGCCCACAGTCGCTTCTTGGTACCACCATTCTTAGGCTTCATTGTTCGATGACGGTAAAAGTGGTGGACGAGGGCGATGTCTGTCGTTGGGTCACCCTTGACTCCGATGTACATTGAGGGTGCCTCAGGCTCCTTGGGAGGAGAGTGGATTAGCATCCCTCTGTATTCGTGTTTTCGCATGGTTGCGATTGAGTACTCTGACGCAAGTGCTCCTGCCTCGAGTACAAGGGTAATATGAGCTGAATTGTTGAAGCACATGTCAATAAGAGGGTGATAATCGAATCCCTTCTCAGGTTTGAGCTTCTTTTTGGGATTCCCTGCGGGCACCGGAGCTCGATCCATATTTCCCCAGTTGAATACCACTAGATTTAGCGATACACTATCTGGGTTCGAGCCTTCAATGTATTCTCTCTTCTCATTGACACCGGCCATCCTATTGCGAACTATCTCGTAATGTGCATCGAGCACCAGTTTGTCTTCGTGGCCAGTAAGAGTGAGAAAAGAAGCCGGGTGGCTTGTTCTAGAGTCCTTGATGTTGATGTGACTCTTGTTAACGCTCTTATATTCCTCCAGGGTTGGAGCCTCTGTGGAGCTGTCATACGTATTCGGAGGATTGTTCCTGATATCATCAAGGCTGTATGGATCTACGCCTGGATGGTCCTTTTCGAACATGCTTCTTGCGTGTTCGCAATACATGTTGATTTTCTGGACTGCCAAATCTACGTCCTCATGTGTGAGGATGGCCTCGTATAAAAACTGACGCTCATCTGAGGTCATTCCTGCTCTCACCTTGGAGGTCTCAAGGCAATCGATTGGCAAGACGCACTCGCACATCCGTTGTTTACCCTGTGGGGTAAGTCGACAGTCTGCACATACAATCGTTCCACAGGAATAGCAAAAATAGCCTGTAGGCTGTTTGCAGAGATCGCAGAGAGGATTGTCTGGTCGAGGCAACATTCGTATCCTTTGGTTAAGGCTCATGGCTGTCCTGCGTACTCCTACAAATCTCTCCTTGTTAGGAGGCGCAGAGGAGGAAGATGCTGACTCTCTGGGTCTGTCCCACTCCTCTTCGTCAGGAGCCTCAGAATCTTTGATCATGAGTGGACTTCGGATTTTTCGATTCCATCGACTAACCCAGATTCTTTCTTGCATTTCCTGTTGCATAGCCGGGTTAGACGGTGACTTCGAAATTCGGTGCTTAGTATTTTCTCGAATCCGAGCGCTGATGCGCTCATGTTCTCTTACGAGATCTTCCTCATCAGCAGGTTCCTCGTATTCGAGGTTGAGCTTGCTTCTGTTGACTCGATAATAGGTTTCTGTTTCAGGATCGAAGAGAACTAGGAATGTTTCCTTCTCCTTTTTAGGAGATTTTGGTTTTCTTGGCTCTTCGTCTGAACTCTGAACATATTCTGTTTCAGGCTTTGGTTGGTCAAGTTTGACCTTCTCAAGTTTCTCTGTGATCTCTTTCGTGGGAGATTCTTTCTTCTCCTCTGATGCTGCAGGTGCAGAGTTCGTCTTGTGAGACGGATTAACATCAACTCGGAGTTCTGAGGATGACGAAGATTTTGAGCTCTTCTCGCTCTTCTCGCTCTTTTCGCTTGACGCCGTCTCAGCGTCTGATTCTTCGTCACAATCCTGGTTAGGATCTGGTTCCTCAGGTTCCGTCTCTGTTCCAGAAGATTCTTCCTTGGGAGGAATTACGTTGGCAGAAGTATCCTGGACAGGTTCTGGAGGTTTGTGACCTGTCGTTATCTTAAGAACTTCAGTGGCGCTTCTGGTGCCGTCGGAGTTCCAGAGCTGTCCCATAAGACTGTCCGGATCCTTGTCGGCCTCGGCCTGCCGGGCGAGCTTGGATCTCGGGTGGATCTCCTTTGCAGTAGTTTCCGTGTTCGGAGGTACTTCACCTGCAGAAGCGGTTTGCTCCTGGTTAGGAGCTGTGTCAGCCTCTGTATTTGGCAAAGAGAAAGACTTCTTGTGAGAAGATCTAGCCTTGGGAGGCTCTGGAGGCAGATTTCGCCTTGACATCTTGCGAAGTGTCGATTCAATCTCCTTGCCGTAATTTGAGCACCATTTCTTCGACTCGTAAGTCGCTGACGGCATTTGTTCGGAGCAGTGGTCTGCCCACCATGGTCCGATGCTCTTGAGCTCATCGTATTGCGATGATACCCAGAGTGTTTCAGAGGGTGCAAATACGGCGCTAAGAGTACGGGCATGCACTACATCTGGTGTAGCAAACATCCCCGCTTGCGACTGCCACATGTTTGTGACTTCGTTCACTACGTTATTTGCGTCGAATACTAGGAGCAGTGCCTTGTTGGCACGCAGCAAAGTCGGATTAGGATTCGCCAGGTTTAGCGATGAAAACTGAACAGTGTCCCTATTGGAACGACTGTTTTCATTCACAAGAGCTTGAAGACCTGGTGAGGTCACCACCTGAGATAGGAGATTTGATGGTACCAGACCATGCCTCAGGATTGAGGATAATGCCTGCAAGTCCGTGGCATGCATGATGTAACAAGGGTTGTTCTGTCGAACAAAATCTTCCATGCCTACGGGCCTTGGAGCGTTAGTGGAGAGACGCTGTGCATGAGACTGCACAGGATTGCTCCCCGTTGCCATGAAGTCTGAGATGGTCATGTGTGACCTTGGCCTCTCTTCCTCAGGATCTGGTTCTTCAGCTCTTGGTAGAGTTCTTCGTGAACCGTGTCCTCCCACTGCCGAGAGGTAAAGTTTGGTCATGGTCATCACATTTGCATCCTGTGGGATGGTAACGGCGGCAACTGTTGTTTCAGCCCTGCCATCTTGGTCATAAACCATAGTGACCACGAACCTGGACTTAGTGTTAAGTAAAACACCAAGCGCGATCTCTTGTGATGAATATTGTGCGAGCTGTGCATCGGCCAACTTGGACATGTCCAGAAGATAATTGTGTTGGCCAGAAAAGAGATCTTGGCGCTGATTCTGAAGGTGTCTTGTTGAGTGTGCTAACCACCTTCCGACCTTGTTGGTCTTGGAGAGAATGTGGAAGCACATCTCTGGTGAGAGACCTGTTACCTCTACCAGTCTTGGCACTGAGGATGGATAGTCATATTCTCCAGATGCATCAAGACTCACACATTGTTTTACCTCCTGTGGGAGGCCAGTCTGAAGATGATGTGCAAGCATCGTACAAAACTGGCGTGGATCACGAGCGTGATTGCCCACTTTGTTATCCCAGTATAAAAGGGGACTGTTGTCCCATGGTCCTTGGAGGACTCCTTCGTAGAGCCTGACTCCATGTTTGGAGATTGGAGTAAGCTTTGCTCGACTCGCATGGCCACATCGTAAGATCAGGTCAGCAAGATCTCTTGGACGCGGATTGAACACCTGTTGGTGACCCATGTAAATGTACGGAGGCTCGTTATTTTTCTCACGTTTGTGAAATCGGTGTCCACCGTGTTCGGTGTGTCGACGTGATGCGTCCCGACGAGACTCAGGGTAAGAGCTATCCATGTGTGGATGTCGCTCATGGTACGCCTGTTCTGCCCTTGGTAGGGCGTATCCATCACGGCTACGGAAATTTGATCGTGTGCTCATTACGGCACGATGACCAAACGAGATCAGGAATGCTTGGTTAGCTCAAAAGGCTAGTTGCTGTGAGGCTCGAGGCTGAAAGCGGCTGCGGATGGTATAGAACATAGAGTTCTCATGAACATGTCTGATCTTAAGGAAAAAGCAGCTTGCAGACACAAATTTTCTTTTAGACGAAAAACAGTCTAAATAGAAAATCCAGCACATGGTTGTGCTACCAGCAAACAAGACTACCACCATGTTCCTTGGCAGTAAAATAATCGTTAAATCTCTGTTGAGACATCAATTCCAAGGAAGGCTACCGCTGTAGCGGCATTCTTAAGGTTGTCTATGATCCACCGAACAGTGAAAGCTTTATGTTGAAGAAGTTCACGGAAGGGTGGATGAATGTCTGTTTCTGGTAAATTTCCTGTTTCCAGAGCCTTGATAAGCTCCTCAGGTTGCGCCGAATGCTTTGTTAATGCATCAGCTAGGCAGTACTTCGAGCTTACATGAGCTAGGTCATCTAAAGATCCAGAGTTGGATTCTTTACGAAGCATCTGTATAAGATGGTGAGTTTCCTTTTGCTCTGGAAGGTGTGTCGTGCCTGCTGTTGTCACAAGATTGTTCGCATCAGTTCTGATATGTATAGGTACGGTCTCTGATGAGAGATCTGCCCAAAGTCCTTTGAGGAACAGGCAGGTACCAAAGCAACGCATCAGTGCGTTAAGCTCTGCCACTGTTGTGGACATTTGTTGTCGTAATCTTGTGAGACTCATAGTACCAGGCTACCTCTCGAGGATGTTTCCTTGATAGAGGATTCAGAGAAATCATTCTTCTTGGAAGAAGCAGCTGCTGCTGATTGTTTCATTCCTTTTAGCTTAGGATTTCGATCTTCAGCAAGGAAAATAACATGTGCTCTCTGAGATGATTTGTCATCATTGTTCCTGTAGGAAGCATCAGGGTAACCGAGGATTCTGAGATTTCCTTTCAGCGGCCAAAACGCAATTCTACTTCGGTAGACTTCAAAATCCTAACAAGTTTGTTCAGTTCTCGAATATCACCGATAGTAGGCTTGGCAGCCTTGCTTGCACACCTACTGAAGCGATAACAAATGTGGGCTTGAGTCCGGCTTTGTAGCCAGTTGATCTGTCCTAAAACACTTCTATAAGCAGTGTGCTGCTGTGGTGTGCATTGTTGCTCATTGTTGAGCTTCTTGTCAAAAACAATCTCTTCTAGAGCTTCAACAGCTAGGTTCTGATTTACTGAGATATGTGCTGGCACTGATGCTGTAGCATCCTTCCAGACTAATCTCTGTCCTACAAACATGATATCATTCGTGTCTTCAGAACCTACTGCAAATTCCTTTTTGATCGATTCAATCACAGCCTTACGAAAGGTGTCATCACCGGCCATGCACAGGTCATCTACATGCAAACAGACTACTCCATGTACCTGTCTACCCTTGGCATTGTTGCCTACTATGGGATCTAGGAGATAGTCAATCGCTGATTCCATGGTCTTTGGCTGAGACTTCTTGAGCTCAGCATCTGCAGTTGCAGACTTCTTACCATACAACACATATGTACAGCGATCCGCACGGGTTGGCACCAGGCCATAAGACAGGAGTGCCTTATCAACGATGTTCCACCATCTTCGGGGTGCATCGTTAAGTCCGTAAGCGGGTTTCTTCATCCTCGCTGCAATGTGGGAAGGATAACCTGCTTCAGGAGGAATCTGACAGATTATGTCTCTCGACTCATCATAGGCTTCACCCTGTAGGAAAGCAGTCTTTAAGTCGATGTGTGTCAGATTCCACAGCTTGTTAGCTGCTAGTTGAATCGCGAAGCGGAAGCCTGGGCGACTCGCAGCAGGACTATCAGTTTGCTGAATGTCCTTCTGTCGATCCTGGAAACCTCTCAGGACCCATCGGGCCTTACACTTAAGGAAGTTTCCGTCCTTGTCTCTTTTTAGAGTCAGGACCCATCGACCAGTGACATAGTTTCGGATGTTTCCGAGTTTCCGTGTATCGACGAGCTCAAAGACATCATTGTCTAGCCAGCTCTGATATTCTGCTGCTTTCGCTTCATCAAACTGTTTCTTCATCTCACGCTTTTCCTTGGCTGTTGCCTCCTTCCGCTGTGCCTTCTGGGTTAAGTTCGCTGAGTTCCTGGAGGAACTTAGAGATAAAGCCTTGTCCTCTTCCGTGAGAAGATCATACTCTTCACGGATGTCAGATCGAAACCTTTTAGTGGGTTTATACCGTGTTCGGTCTGACCTCACTCTTGATGTTACCTCTCTGATGTCCACGGGTCCGCCATGCATGTACCGAGGAATGGAGAAAGAACCTGTGTTACTGCACAGTTTCTGTTCTTCTGTGAGAAGGATCCAGTCCTTCTCATCTACGACCAAGTCACCTTCCTCATCAGAGTAGTACCTTGTGTTCTCTGACTCGGCATCGCTCTCCGGTTCTGGTGAACCAGATGTGTGAGGAGGTGCGGACGGTTGTCCGGGGTCGTCTGGGACCAGTTCTTCCTCAGTGTCTTCTTCATCTTGTTGTAATGGAAGAATGGGTCCCTGTGGATGTGCCTTCGGTTTAGGTTTAGGTGTCGGCACCTGTGGAGGTGATTTCTGTTTGTGTGTCGAAACTTTCCTTTCCGATGAAGACCTTGGCGACACATCACCCCCCAGACGCCGAGGAGACGGAACGCGAGGAGGCGGATGCACGCGAGGCTCTTAGCCTACAGGAGCCCGGCTCATCTGAGGAAAACTGCCGGTAGTCGCGTGTAGGTCGGAGGAGGAGGAACGCGACTGCGGAGTGCCGGATTCATCGCTGATCGGTTTTCCTGCATAGAAACATCGTCAGATGTGATCCGTAGCGCTTAGTGCTCATGGGTTTCCGAACGGTCTGACGGCGAGACTCTTCGTCCGACATGATACTCCTCATCCGGCGGTGTTTCTCACGGACGGTGAAGGTCTTGCCGCCTGTCATCTGAATAGCAACCCCCGATAAAGTTTGATGGGTGTAAACTTTGTTTCCAGGAAAAAACCTGGTGCGCAATCACAACTCATGGTCGAATTGGGCTTCTTCTTGTCCATAAAACAAGAACGCCCTCCAGTTCACTTGTGAGTGCTTTTAACTGTTCCAAATGTACCTCTGTAGAGAGTACACTGTTCGAAACCAGACCCTGGTAAGAGTCTTGATCTAAGGCGAGTAATGTCTGACACCAAGGCATCAAGGGACGGTGATGGTTTGGAATGATGCAATGGTAATTCAGTTTTACTCGACAAAGAATTTACTCTAGCAACAAGTGATCTGATTTTTGGATCTTGCAGGAGTTTCGAATCCTTGAGAGGATTTGTCGTCAAAAGTGAATACTCCTGATCAAGAAGTTCCGAAAGTCCCTGGAGGCATTCATCTCCAGAGTATTCTAGTATGTCTGTGACTAAAGACAGATGAGATGCATACGCATCTCGTTTCAGGACTCTTGCCAAACACGAGGCAAAGGTCTCACAGAATTCATAAGGATACACTTGTGCGAGTTTCGTTTTAAGACCGTAGCCTTGAATACCCTTTTCGTCTCATGGTGGAGATGTTGGAGACTTCGTTTTGGCAGAATGCCTCTGGAGAGGAATTAAAACTTGCGGTGGCAAGTTGTGCATAAAAATCGAAGATTTCGATTCATAGTATCCTGTTGGATCTTTCATGCCATAGGCCTGTAGGTTACAGACCTCATAGCTGATCTTATGATTAGAAAACAGGCGTTTTGCTTCTGGTGAAGACCAGAGCCTGCTGTAGTATGGGTTCTCAAGAACAAAGTAACGTCCGAGCTTAATTTGGTGGTCTGCGAC